>VMDO01029578.1:0-22479 GCA_007922755.1 Pedetes capensis | reverse complement strand
ATATTTTCTTGTTTAGCAAGACTGAAACAGAAAAATTGATCTCAATTATTTTATTGTTTGAAGAATGAAATACTGTTAAGAATGAAAAACTATTAACTATTAATTCAAAATCAAGAGATATAAAAATAGAAAATAATTTTTCTTTTTTTTCTATTATATACTTGGTAGATGTATGATTATTTTGTTAAATATGAATAATTTCTTTATTTTCAAAATATTTTTGCAGTATACCTTGTTACTGAGGAATTTCTCAGAAATTAGGGTGGACACACTGGGCTCACGTATATTTAATTGGTTAGAAATTAGGTAAATAAACCATTAGATTGCAAATGAAGTTGTAGAAAAAAACCTGATCATTACATTGTCTTCTTTTAGGTGTTATAATGATGTGAATTCACATTTTGTTGTTGTTGTTGTTTTTCTTCTTTCTTTTCTCTTTCTTTCTTTCTCTTTCTTTCTTTTATTTTTAATTTTCTTTCTTTCTTTGCAGTACTTGGAGGTTAAACTTACGGATTCACACATACTTTGCAAGTGCCCTAACACTGGGCTGCACTAGAAGCCTAATTTTTATTTTTTAACCAATAACTAATTCTTGAGACAGGGTCTCACTGAGTTGTGCAGTTTGCCTCTTGCCTTGGAATTGCAATTCTCCTATCTCAGCCTCTGAAGTCCCTGGAGTCAACTGTATGAGAATCCCATAATGAAACTCATTATGCTATATGCTAGTTAAATAATGATTAAAAAACTAAAAAAGTAGTTTTATCATTAAAAAATTTTTACCAGTAGAAATGATTTTAAACATCTGATTTTAACACATTCATTGTGTGCTTATGATATACACACACTTTATAAGTCCAGAGATAATTAGTCCATGTTAGTATGCAGCTATTCTCAAATAAAGTTCTAATCCAGCTTCAGAAATAAACTTAAAAGTTGCTGTATATATTCCAAGATTGAATAAAATAAGTAAATAAGTCCTATATTAGAGATTTACAAAAGAAGGAAGGAAGAAAGGAAAGAAGCAAGGAATGGAGGGAGGAAAGGAAAGAAAGAAAGAAAGAAAGAAAGAAAGAAAGAAAGAAAGAAAGAAAGAAAGAGAGAAAGAGAGAAAGAGAGAGAGAGAGAAGAAAAGAAAGAGAGAGAGAGAAAGAAAAGAAAGAGAAAGGCAAGAAAAAAGAAAGATATCATGGGTAACAATTAGAGGTGAAAAGAATGAAGCAATGCAGGGGATAGAGAATTGGACAGAATGGAAATAAAAATTATATGAAATGAGCTGTTTCTGGAGCTTCTAATACCCTTGATTTACTGAAGCTTTGAAGACTAGTGTCTATTACTTAGTATCCTCTTGCTCAATAGAATGGCATTTACAATAACCTATGCAGCTCTGTGCTTCTGATGCTAGAAGGTTAAATCTAAAGCCATTTAAGGTCCCTCATCTCCACTCTGGCTTGATTGTCTCAAGTAAGCTTTTAGAGATCTTGGTTGCTGAGGTAACTGGAGACAGTCACTGGAAATGGCTTTTGTCTCTTCATAAACACAGACTGTCCTACATAATTAAATGTTGCGCAAAATATTGGTTTCCTTTGTGGATTACTAATTTAAAATATTATATATATAAATTAATACTTGACAAAGAGTGATCATCATATCAAATTTTCTACTAATTATTAAGATGCTTTGAGAACTTGGACACATCTTGGTCATCATCATATGAACTGAATAATTTTCCATTGTCTAATATTTGGAGGGGAGATAGTTTAGTGATATTTTATTTTCTCTATTGTTTTTATTCAGAAAACATGGATGCTTACTAAAATCATAAGCCTACTTTCTGTATGGCCTTTTCACTATGTGCCATACTTTGGCTCTTAATATATAATGGAATTCAGAGAACAGGTGGAATCTAATGGATGCTAGTCTGTGCTTGAATATAGCCATACTGAAGCCCTAGGAAAGGTCTGTTTAGGATTCTACACGCACTCTGACCCATGACTCTGTTGCTTTCTAGTCAATTACTGATAACAGTTAAAGGCACTCCTAAGATCAAGGAAAGAGACTATCTGTTCCCTTTTATCATGAGGGACATCTGTTCCTTTTTATCCTAAGGTATAGTCTTTGTTTCTCATGTCTTGAGATCTTTCTTTCAGTAGGAAGGGATTAGAAAGACTATAACTAGGTTTTCTTGTAGCTAATCTCTAAGGGAAAAGAGACTGTAAAATTGAATGACCTTCAGTGCTTCCCCAGTTTTACTACAATAGTGCCATTAACTACTGGTATTATACAAGAGGCATTGTACACAATTTAAAACTAATCAATGCTCTCCTTTAACATTTTCTCCAATATTAGGTTTGATATGCTTTTCATATGTTGACATTTGGCAATCTGTCATTTGTTTTCAGATTTTATTGCTTTTTGCACATTATATATGATTCAGTGAGCTTTAATTGTGATTAAAAGTAACCCAGAATATACTCATATATGCACAATGATTTTATTATCCTTGCAAGCTGCTGTTGCTGCCTTATTTACTAACAAATGGGGCAATTTTATTTTTGGAAATCTCATTCATTAACTTAATAGTCAACCAAAAGTTATTTATTAAGTATCTGCACTCTTTTCAGAGTGGGGTACAGTGTAGAGAAAAATATTTTCTGATGTATTAGGAGAAAACATGGTGTAGGTTCTTCAAATTACTAATTACTAATCAGATTGAAGTTCTAGTCTATGGTTGAGAAATAGACATATTACTCTCAGTCTTTGTTTGTTCTGTGGTACTTGAAGGTTGAACCCAGAGACTTGGACACACTTTGCAAGTGCTCTACAACTGGAGTACAGCACCCGACCCTACTTTCTTTTTGATTTTGTTCAGGATCTTGCCTGGCTTACTCTCAGTCTTAGTGAACCATCTGTAACAAGGGAATTGTGAATTCTATTTAATAAGATCTGTAAAGATTAATGATTATCTATGAAAGACAACACATCAAACTGATTTCTAAGTTCCTCATAATTAAAATCATTAGGGAACAAAACAAGACATATCAAATGTTAAATGTACTTATAAATTGTTTTTTGAAATTAGATTATTTTGATTGATATATAAACACATTAAAATTATACATATGTTGTTGCTGTGGTTAGGTGCCACTGAATTGGGTCTGAGTCATAGTGACCCTATGTTCAACAGAACAAGACACACTCCGCACTGTGCCATGGAGATGATCTTTTTTGTGTTTAAGCACATCGTTTCAGCCACAGTATCAATCCATCTAGTTGAAGGTCTTCCTTTTTTTCATTGTCCCACTACCCTACCAAACATGATGTCCTTCTCCAGGGATTGGTCCCTCCTGACATCATGCCAAAATACATAAGATGCTATCTAGTTCTCCTTGCTTCCAAGGAGCACTCAGGTTGCACTTTTTCTAGGATGGATCTGTTGGTTATTTTGGCCATCTATGCTGTATTCAAAATTTGTCTCCAGCACCATAATTCAAAACCCTCAATTCTTCTGTTATTTCTCTTATTCAACATCCAACTTTAACAAGCATATGGTGTATTTGAAAACACCATGACATGAGTCAGGCATACCTTCATGTCTTCAGTGTCATATCTTTACTTTTCAACACATGAAAAAGGTCTTTAGCAACAGCTTTTCACAATGCAATACATCTTTTGATTTCTTGATTGCAGCTTCCATGGGTGATGATTGTGGAACCAAGTAAAGCAAAATCTTGGACAACCTCAATCATTTCTCCATTCATCATGAAGTTGCTTACTGACCTATTTGTAAGGATCTTTGTTTTCTTGATGTTGAGGTGCAATCCATACTTAAGGCTGTGTTCTTTGAACTTCATCAGTAAATATTTCAAATTCTCTTCAGTTTCAGCAAGCAAAGTTGCATCATCTGCATAACAGTTGTTAATGAGTCTTCCTTCAATTCTGATGCCATGTTCTTCTTTATAAAGTCCAGCTTCTTGGGTTATATGCTCAGCATAAACACTGAAGTGGTATGGTGAAAGGATACAGATCTGACACACACCTTTTTTGACTTTAAACCAAGCAATGTTTCCTTACACATTTTGAACAACTTCCTCTTAGTCCATGTACAGATTCCTCACAAGTGTTTTGGTATTCCTATTCTTCACAATGTTAACCATAATTTTTTGTGCTCCACACAATCAAATGCCTTTGCATATTCAATAAAACATAGATGTCTTTTTGGTATTCTCTGCTTTTGGCTAATATCCATCTGACATCAGCAAAGATGTCCCTTGTTCCACACCCTCCTCAGTATCCAGCTTAATTTTTGGCAGTTCCCAGTAATATACTGCTGTAGTTGCTTTTGAATGATCTTTAGCCAAATTTAACCTGGTGAGATATTAATGATATTGTTTGATAATTTCTGCTTTTGTTTGGATCCTCTTTCTTAAGAATAGGCAGAAATATGTATCTCTTCCAGCCAGTTGGCCAGGTAGCTCTTTTCCAAATGTCTTGGCAAACACAAGTGAACACCTCCATCACTTTGTTGAAATCTCTCAGTTTGTAATTCATCAATTCCTGGAGCCTTGTATTTTGCTAGTTCCTTCAAGGAAGCTTCCACTTCTTCCTTCAGTATCATTGGTTACCCATCATATGTAACCTCTTGAAATGGTTGATCATCCACTAATTCTTTTTTTCTCAATTGTCTGTCAGTTTGTGCCCTCACTTTTCCGTCAGTTTGCACTACTGTGGGGTCTTGTGTATTGCTCTGATGCTTAAAGCTATGCCATTGGTGTTATGTATACCAGCAGGGTCACCCATGGTGAATAGGTTTCACCTGAGCTTCCCAGACTAAGACAGACTAGGGAGAAGGAAGTGGTTAACGCACTCCTGAAATAATTGGCCATTGAAAACCCCATGAATAGCAGAGGAGCACTTATATGTGTGAGTATTTTTTAAATGTCATGGAAACTCTGAGAAGGACACAACCCTTAAGAGCTTCCATGGTTTGTCAAATCTTAATGAAAAAATTGAAATATGAAAGAGGATAAGTGGACCTTGAGAATGATTACAGTAAAAACAGTGGCAATACAAAAATCTTGAAATAAGGCCAGGTGCTATTGCACATGCCAATGGTTCCAGATATTTGGGACCCTGAGGCAGAAAGATTGCAACCTGCATAACTTAGTGACAGCATGTCTCAAATATAGTAAAATGTGGAATGCAAGTTGCTAGTGGTGAAGTGCTTGCCGAGTGTGAGAGAGGACCTGTGTGCCAGAAAAAGAGTAATGTTAAAAGATTTTTTGAGAGAGTTGAGAGAAGGAATACTGATTTTGTTTCACAATTTTTGACTTTGAAGAACAAAAGTACATTTGAGTAAAATTGCTCAGCAGAAGGTTAGGTATATTTTACTATAGTTGGAAAGAGGAATCTAGAAAAAGTACAGCAGAAAATTAGGTATATTATAGTATAGGTGAAAAGAAAAAGTTGGAAAACAAGTTTAACAGTACTCAACATAAATATGACAAAGGATCAGTTCTCTGAGGGATAGGGTTTTGAAGAATAACAGAAAATCAAAATAATTTTAAAAGTCAAGAAAACATAATTTTTGCTGATCTATCTTTAAAGATCTACCTCAATATTACTTTGACAATCATGAAAAGTATGAAGAGTCCACTTTCAAAAAGTAA
This sequence comes from Pedetes capensis, assembly GCA_007922755.1. Classification (NCBI taxonomy): domain Eukaryota; kingdom Metazoa; phylum Chordata; class Mammalia; order Rodentia; family Pedetidae; genus Pedetes; species Pedetes capensis. The sequence continues at coordinate 16,813 of VMDO01029578.1, read as the reverse complement.
ATTTTGTTGCCTCCTTAAAATTATATCTAAGAAACAATGACACAAGTTTAATCCCCCTTAAACCATGTACTGGTCCAAAGAAGTACTTGCTTTATAGATAACTTAGCTAAAGCTTCTCTTATGGAAGAATATTTTCCCCAAAATATTTTATTACTATGGTATAGGAAATCTTGCTGGGATTTAGCTCAGTTGGTAGAGCACTGCACTGCAGTCTCTGAGGTCCCGCGTCCAATTCCCTGCACCACAAAAATGGGAGAAGGACATGACAATCCACTCCTAAGGCAATCCTGAAACAGTCAGCCATTGAAAACCGTATGAGGGTCACTATGAGTCAGATACCTACTCAACATCACCTAACACCAACAACAACATAGGAAATCTTGGACAGAAAAGTTTTTTTTTTTTTTTTTTTTTTTTTTTTTTTTTTTTTTTTTTTTCTGGGAGTGTACATTCTAGAGGGTTCCAAGGCAAAGATAAATTTTTCTCAAACACAATGCCTTGCTTACCCAGACTCTGAAGTAGAATTGAAAATGAATCCATCAAGTTTTGTGTTGACAATTTTTTATAGAAGTTATATCTGTTAGTTAATTCCATCTTTGTATAAATATTGAATCAGTAGTCAATTATGATTAGGGATAGTCATATTTAGGTCCCATTCTTATCTGTAGGACAATTTGTGTGTTAGAGAAGTGGATGAAATAAAGAGAAATATAATAAAATTTTTGATTTCTGATCATTTCCTTTAAAACTGTACTTACTGTGGGACTTAATTCTTATTCTACATGGTAAAAGAAGTAAAACTTGGGTAAAAGTCTAGTCTTTGATTTTCTAGAAAAATAAATTAATGATTCACTTAAAACTGCTTTATGTGTGAATGATTTTGCCTTATTTTAGAAATTTCAGTGAAGACATGAGAAGTAAAGCTTATATATATGGCAATTTTTCTACACATCTCAGATGTATTAAAAACCTCGGCTCTTCTGTATGATATGAGACATATTGCTTTAAGGAATTGGTACCATGTTGACAGATAAAATGGACTTAACATGACTTCTCCTAACACCTGTGACCCTTGAAATACTATTTTTCTTACAGTAATATTGAAGCTGATGAAAACCAATACTTAAGCAAATGTAGAAGGAAACAATCATATATATTTAAGTTGAAATAAAGGCAAATAAAGAAAGCTAATCTTTAAATATGATGCACTATATTTGCACCCTATTAAATGAAATATTGACATAAAGAGAAGATTTAATAATACATAAAATAATTCTTTGTATTGGCTTATTTTTAATATTTACATGTAAATAAGAACTGTATTGGTACTGAACAAATTTCTTTTCAACAAAAAACATAAAATAGAGAAAGAAGTGGGTAAGAACTGGATTAAAGATGATTACCTATTTAGTCTTTAGGCTGTTAGAGTAAATATTACTGTTTTCAATACTATTTATTTGTCTCTTTCCCTTGCTAAGTTGTATATGGCAAAGTACTGCCATTTTTAGTATTTTATACTTTGTACCTAGAATATATTTAGCTCAGTTGGTAGAGTGCTGTGCTGCCGTCTCTGAGGTTCTGGGTTCAATTCCCAGCACCGCAAAATTGGGAGAAGGACCTGGCAATCCACTCCCAAGGAAATCTTGAAACAGTCAGCCATTAAAAACCCAATGAAGGTCGCTATGAGTCGGATACTGACTTGACGGCACCTAACAACAACAACAACACCTAGAATAGAACCTGATCTCAGGAATTTCCTAAGTATTTGTGAAGAAATGAATAAAATTTAAACACAAAATCTAGCTCAAAAAATTATTTTTTAGAAATAAAGCCTTCTTAAAAACTTTCTGATGAGAACTAAGATTATATATTGGCATAATGTGTCTGTAATAAAAATACACTCACTACATAAAATATTTGTTGTTGTTGTTGTTGTTGTTGTTGTTGTTGTTAGGTGCCCTCAAGTCAGTATCCGACTCCTAGTGACCGTGTGCACAACAGACAAGACACTATTGTCAGTTCTTCTCTGCTATTCACAGGGTTTTCAGTGGCTGATTGTGTTTTGGGAATGCCTTGCCAGGTCTTCTTCCACACCTATAGTACCTGGTGTTCCCAGGTGGTCTCCTGTCCAAGTACTAACCAGGCCTGACTGTGCTTAGCTTCCAAGATCTGATAGGACATCTTGTCACAGTGGCATGGCTTCAGGCACATAAAATATTTAAAACCTGGTAAATTAATTTTGTTGAGGTTCTCCATCACTTGCAATGAATTTTTGCTTATATATCTAAATATTTATTATAATTTAAAGAATACAGTTTATGAAGAGATTTATGTTTTCATTATATGGCAAGTGCTGAAAAAATTGCCTGGTATATTCAAGAAAAGTTGCACTTTGGAAGAGTATCCAACTTGCTTTTTGTGGAAAAGTGATAGCATTATGATCTTTCTAGTTTTTTATATTTTACACAGAGTCCAGAGTCTTCATATTTTGACATACTGAGTAAAACAGACTTTTTTGGGAAATCATATTGCTAAAATTGATATATCAAAAAGTTGAAATTCTTAACAACTAATTTTTCATGGAAGAATCTGAGGCACTATTCTTATTGAAGCATTTCTTGGTGCAGTGAGTTTTCAATTTTGTGCCAGCAATTCATTGACTATCCAATGTACTACATTATGGGTTTTATAATGTATTTTCCTATTAGCTGTGTAAGAGGGAAAAAATTCCTTAGGTGTGTCTATTATTGGTGACATGTGACAGAGAATTTTCCTTACCCAAATATTAGTCTGACCTTATGTTGTAGCTGTAGATTCTCACACATTATGAGGAAAAATAATTACAGTGTTAGTGTTGTTATAATTGTACCCTTTGTTTTGTATATTCCTGCTGAAAACATTAGGGAAATTTACTAACAGCATAAAATGTTCTCAATAGCCTGTGTTATCATTTAATTAAAAAAATTTCCTGTTGTTTGTAAAGAATTCTATAAGGAGATTTTTTTACCTATTAAAACATCACGAATGAGGCAGTGATGGGAGTATCATTTATGCCTTTTTCCTTTCTTGGGCAGAGTTGATATTGGTTCACATATCAAGATTTTAGCATGGTCATAAACACCTCACAATGTGGTGATTATGAATGACAGAGCTGGACAGGTTTTCTAGGTCCAATAGTTGTTCATTGGCTTGGAAAACTTATGATTTAAATGAGCCTTTAAGCTATATTTTATTCCTAGAAACATACTTTTTGAAACTTTTGTTGATCTGGATGGATACTAAAGCCTATCTTGGAAGATGGTTGATGTGATCTTGGTTGAAGACTTAGAAATAGCACATCTTGGATATGATCACTTACGAAGACTTCTTCATTATTGTCAGATAATTTATATTTACATTGATTTAAAATCCACTTGTAGTAACTGCCTGCTAGTTAACATTTCAAAATTAGATTACAGGTGTGAAAGAATAAGAAGCTGAATGTTTGTGCATATTTCATTAAGAACTTACTATCATTATTAAATATTTGAAATATTTAGAATTGAAAATTAATTTTATGGAGACCTAAGAATAGAGTTCAATGAAATTTTTACTAATTATTACTTAACAATTTCTTATAGGAATTTAAAAACTAAATGTCTAAGCTGGATTCACTGTAATAAAGTTATTTTCCAAAGACACTCAATTTTAAATTTCTAGCAAATATTTAGTTAAAAGTAAGTAAATCACACAGTAGTAGGAGAATCACATCAATTTCTTAGCAATCTCATGTTACTTTCATTTGTCTCTATGTGATTGGTGAAACTTCAGTTTTTAGGTTGTATATATCAAACAACAATTCCAAAGGAATCATTGCCTGTTTAAATTACTTTACTTACTTGTTTTTATTGGCCAGTTTCAATATGTAAGTAAATGTTTCACATTCCATAAGTGGTTTTCCTTGCAGCAAGTTTTCTATAATTAAAATATGAGAATAGGGTAAAGAAAATGATTAACAAGATGGAAATTATAGGACTATTTTCAGAAATGAGATGTATTTTCACTGATTTTTACAATATTGACACATATCTTCTCAGACACTTATTTTTATTGCTCCATTTCATGAGAATTTCATAGTGGTGATCATATCACATAGATTTTTTTTACATATTGTATGATGGAAATTTACTGAATAGTAATCTATTTTATCTCTTTACTCCAATCAGGATTAAAGGGCAAGTTTCAAATCTTATTAGGAGTTTTTCAAGGACTTAAGATTTGAAATAATGAACTCTATTACATTGAATTTCATCTGCTTAGGCTGCTCTAACAAAAAACCATGAACCCAGCAGCTTATAAATACCAGATGTTTATTTCTTACAATTCTGGAAATTAGGAAGAGCAGTCATGGTGCCAGCAGACTTGATGTCTGGTGAGGGGCCTGTTTTGCAGGTCATAGGTGGTGGGTTCACCTTGTGTCTTCCTAAGGTAAAGCTGGAAAGGTCTCTTTCTTAGGTTTCTTTTATAAGTGTCCTAATGCCATGAAGGCTCTATCCCCACCCCCTAATCACCTTATAAAAGCCCCAATTTTTAATACCATCATTGTGGAGGAGAAGGCTTCAACATATAAATTTCAGGGGGATGTAAACATTCAGAGCACAGTATCATCGATGTTTACCGTTCACATTTCCAGAATAAAGATATGACATAAAAATAAAACTTTTTCATTAAATTGCAGCATGAGATTGATTTTCTATTCCATTTTACTGATACCATGAGTCTTTTAACTATTTTCATTGTTTCTTCTTAGTTCTATGTGTTTATGCAGAGTGTATAAGCATGTGAAAGCAAATTGATTTGGCAAGCTGCATAAAGGAAGGCCAAGAGAAGCCAGCTTGGAGCCTTAGCCCTGTGGCCTCCAATCCCATTAGATCTCGGAAGCTAAGTAGGGTTGGGCCTGGTTAGTACTTGGATGGGAGACCACCGGGGAACACCAGATACTGTAGGCTTGGGAGAAAGACCCGACAACCCATTCCCCAAATCAATCCATCATTAAAAACCCTATGAATAGCAGAGAAGCACTGACAATAGTGTTTCTCCTGTTGTACCTAGGGTTGCTGAGTCAGACACTGACTCCATGGCACCTAACAACAAGGGTAGCCATAGATAATGCACACAAACTAACTAGAACCTTCTTGATCTATAGTAGATATACTTAAATTTTCATCATTAGCATTCATAATTTGATAGCCTATACCTAATCTGTAACAAGCTACTCTAATGAAGAGATCAAAATATTCACTGGTGAAAAGAAAATAGATTTTTCTCCTCTCATTTCATATTCAGAGGGAGGTAGGTAGATACAGTTCAAAATATGGTCCAGAAACTGATGACCCTTGTAACTCATTGTTCCACTATCTTCTGCAGGATACATGGTCAAAGCTGTCTTACCAAATATATGTGTTTTTGGCTCATAGAAAGAATTAACCAAAGGATGTAGGGGCAAAACTTTCTTCTTGAGAATGCAAGGTAGAAATTGCATGCATGAATTCTGGTTTCATTCTATTGACTGGAATTTTGTTACATAGACAAAGAGCAATAAATGAGAGTTTAGAACATGTGCTCTGCAAATGGACAGACACATATCTCATTAAATTTAAGTAATTCATCACTAAAAGAAAGAAAAGACTAGAAATGAAAAATTAAGCCTCCTAATGGTCAGAGGATGATGATACTGTTTCTAATTGACATTTCACAGCATTGCTGTTTTATTACCAATTATAACCTTAGCTCGACTTTGTTCCTCAACCTCTAGATCAAGGACTCTGATACCTGGCAAGTGTATTGCTGAATTGTCTTTGCTAGGGTCATTATCCAATCCATAATGTCTCTTCTTCCCTAAGCTCTCTTTATAGTCACATAGCAAAAATTGAAATCTTCCCTTGACTAGAACATTTTGCTGTTCCTTTCTCTTTACAGTTGTGTTCCTGATGGTCTTTGTCTAGTGGGTTTTGACAAGAGAGAACTGGTATGGTAATATAGCCCCTGCTAAAGGGCCTGGCAATCCACTCCCAAGGCAATCCCGAAGCACTCAGCCATTGAAAATCCTATGAGGGTTGCTATGAGTCGGATATCAACTCGACAGCACCTAACAACAACAACAACAATATCCTGCTTCATACAAAATATCATTGAAGCATTGTGAATTAAGTAAAAGCAAAAGTGTTCTCTATCTCACGTGACTAATAGAAACAAACACAGATAGCTTATACTAAAGCTGAGATAATGGGAGAAGAATGTGGCAATCCACTTCTTAGGCAATCCCAAAACAATCAGCCATTGAAAGCCTTATGAGGATGGCTATGAGTCAGACATGACTGGATGGCACTTAAAAACAAAGCTGAGATAAGCTGGAACCATACTACCACAAAAGTACAAAAGCACATTGTTATAGGGGATAAATGGGTGAAATTAAGGCTCTTGAGCCAAGGAGAAGAACTTGAGGAGTAACTTTGAAAAATGAGCGATGTCAAGTAGGCCTTGAAATGTGGATTCAATTTGCATGAAATAAAGGGAAAATCAGATTCCAGACCAAATAGACATAGACACAAGCTTTAAAAAAAGTAGAAAAAGCTTAGTAGAAGTTATGACAGGAAAGTGAGTTCCTCATGAGATTTGAGATAAAAAGGCAAATACAAAACATATGGAGTTTTAAATAAAAACTTAAGAAATTTGATGCTGAATTTCTAGGCAATGGGTGTTGTTAGTTTATGACATTGGGAACGTAGCTAGTTTAATTAATTTCTTGGGCAGAGGTAGGTTCACTTACTTTGGGGGAAACAAAAATTCCAATAATGGAAGTCTGGAAGACCAGTTAGGACACTTACAATAATGTAGGCTTGAAGTTACAAATTATAGCAGCAGCAGTAAGATGCATAGAAAGGACTACATAGGAGATGTTGAGAGAAAACATGGGTGAAACAGGTGTCTGTGTGCATTGTTGAACCAAAAGAAATTGAAAATTTTGAGTCTACATAACTTGGAGAAAAGAAGAGATATTAATTGAGACAGAGAGCTAGATAATGTTCTAATAAGAGATGGCATCATTCTATTTTAGATCTGGTGTAGAAGAATTATCTGGACACTTGGGTCTGCACCAGTAAGAACAGTCTGATCTAGAGAGTAAAATCTGTGGTGTCACATGTCCCATTTGTCAGTGAATGGTAAGACTCAGATACAAACTGGCATTTGTGAAAGTTCTATTTTCTGGAAGCTATTCACGTAGCTTTGGCCTTCTAATGGTGCTGGCCTCTACTTCCTTCTTTGTAAATTTCTTTGCTTCCAATGTTTTTTGTGTCCTCAGCATTTTTGTTGTTGTTGTCATCTGTTTGTTTTGCACAGTTCTTTACAAGACTTAGAAACATTTTTGGGAAGTTAATGTATTAAAGTACCCCTGTATCATCATTGTGGATATCAGACATTTGACTTCTCTTCAATCACAATCTGGTGACCAGCAATATTAGAAAATGGCATGTAACTTTCAAAATCATATCATTTTAACATAAAGTACGTGTTTGATATACATGATTTCACCACCATGTGTTTGAAATTCCAAAATGTCAATTAAAAATGTAAGTATATCACAGTCTGTAAAGAGAATAGTTTCACATTAATCTGTTTTGATTATAGTAGGTGCCAATCACCAGTTATCATTCAATTTCACTTTTGGCATTTGTAACTTTTTCTGACTATTGCCTCACCAGCTTAATTTTATACTTATTCTGCTTTATGTAATTTAAACATTTTTGTAGAAGTTGCATGTTAAATGAAAAAATTTAAAGTCATATTTACTTTTAAATAAAAACTGTATTTTAAGTTAAAATTGCTTCTTTACTATATCGGATTTCCTTTTGTTTGTAATTGAATACATTCACGTAATGTTTTTTTTTTTTTTTCTGAATTTACCTTCTAAACAATTCATGAACATTGTGCCTTTATTGGTTAAGGTGCATTGATAGGACCAGAAATAGGAAGTGAGGACACAGAATAAAGGGAACAAAAACTGCTCAGCCTGGCGCTATGGCACACATCTCAGAGACTCCGGATACCAAGGCAGGAGGATCACAAAGTTAAGGCCAGAGGCAGCCTGTGCAAGTTAAAGAGATCTTGTCTCAAAAGAAGAATAAAAATGGGGTTAGAGATGCCCCGAGTGGCAGAGCACTTGCCTGACATGCACAGGGCCCTGGATTCAACGACCTCCAGTACTGAAAAGAAAAAAAATAAATAAAAACAAAAAGAAAAACAAACATTGCTCACAGAAAAGTCTACCTTGTATTACTACATACAGAAATCAGGATATGGAATACAAGATATAACAACTTAAAATTATATAAAGTTTTTAGTTGGAAAGGACAGAAACTATTACTAAAAATACTTTATATATAAAAGAAAATATAAACTAGGACTACTTATAAAATTGACAGAGATGATTTCAATTAAAAATGTGGAAAGCTGGAAAAATGTTAAAAGAAGAAAAAGAAAAATGTGTGCAAACTGATAATTAACTACTTTTCTTGATCTCATCAGAGAACTAAATTTGTAGGGAAAACAATTAACTTAAAATTTCAGATTCATCCATTTTGTTACATGAATCGATATTTCAGACCTTTACTAATTAGTTTGACATTTTATGTATGGATCAAGTATTGTTGCACTCATTTAAATTAGCTCAATAATGAGTTGCTCTACTGTGTAACCATATTATTTTAAAGTATATTCTTTTGAAAAGGTAGTGATGGATTGTGCATGGTACCCAGAAACTATTTCAGAGCAAAATTGAACTCTCTTCATGATAGCAAATCAGCAATCATAATAATAGACTATAATAGTTCATAAAATTCAGTGACCCTAAAGGTAGTATTGTTCTTGTTGTTGTTGTTAGGTGCCTTCATGAGTTCCTCATGAGATTTGAGATAAAAAGGCAAACACAAAACATATGGAGTTTTAAATAAAAGCTTAAGAAATTTGATGCTGAATTTCTAGGCAATGAGTGTTGTTAGTATATGACATTGGGAACGTAGCTAGTTTAATTAATTTCTTGGGCAGAGGTAGGTTCACTTACTTTGGGGGAAACAGAAATTCCAATAATGGAAGTCTGGAAGACCAGTTAGGACACTTACAATAATGTAGGCTTGAAGTTTACAAATTATAGCAGCAGTAGTAAGATGCATAGAAAGGACTACATAGGAGATGTTGAGAGAAAACATGGGTATCCAACTCATAGTGACCCTCTGTACAACAGGGGAAACACTATTGTCAGTGCTTCTCTGCTGTGCATAGGGTTTTCAATGGCAGATTGATTTTTGGGAGGGGGTTGCCAGGTCCTTCTCCCAAGCCTACAGCTTCTGGTGTTCCCAGGTGGTCTCCCATCCAAGTACTAACCAGGCCTGACCCTGCTTAGCTTCCGAGATCTGACCGGATCTGATGCCACAGGGCTATGGCTGCAAGCAGTATTGTTCTTTGCATCTTATAAATAAAGAGGCATACACTTAATAAGTACACGAGTTTGTCCGTAGTTTTTCGGACATCCACATCTAACAACAATAATATAGTACAGCTAGCATCTATATACCGATCTCTTATATCAAATTCTTTGCTTTCAAACAGTACATTTACCTAAAGTAGTAGTATAATCAATTCTATAAATTTTACTGTATGTACTAAGCAGACATTTTTTGATAGTCTAATTAGTGCTGCTTGTTGTTGCTATTAAGTGCCATCAAGCCAGGTCTGAGTCATAGCAACTCTCATAGGTTTGTTTACCGATTGCTTTTTAGGCGTGGACTGCCAGCCACAAACTTTTCCCATTTTTGTGGTGCTGGGGATCGAACCCTGGTCCTCAGAATATGCAGAGGAACACTCCAGCAACTGAGCCAAACCCCGGCCCAAGTAGTCCTATATGTAAGTAAATAAATAAAATGTTGGTTTCTTAATTACTTATCCATATATCTCTACTTTTAGGTTATCTTATAAATTTGATTGGGTTGAGATTTAGCTCAGTTGGTACAGCACCACTCTGCAATCTCTGAGCTCCCGAGTTTGATTCCCAGCACTGCAAAAATCTGAGAAGGACATGGCAATCCACTCCTGAGGCAATCCCGAAACAATTAGCCATTGAAAACCCTATAAGGATTGCTAGAGATGGACACAGCATGATGGCACCTAACAACAATAACAACAATGAATTTAACCTTGTTGTTGTTGTTGTTGTTAGGTGCGATCGAGTCTGTATCCGACTCATAGCGACCCTCATAGGGTTTTCAATGGCTGACTGTTTCGGGATTGCCTTGGGAGTGGATTGCCAGGTCCTTCTCCCATTTTTGCGGTGCTGGGAATTGAACTCGGGACCTCAGAGACTGCAGTGCAGCGCTCTACCCGCTGAGCTAAATCCCAGCCCAGAATTTAACCTTAGAGTTAACAAAAAAACACATGGCTAACTTTTATTTAACCATTACTTTCTAGGAAACATTATCTTTTATTTTGTTTTTGCCAGAGTGCATAGATTTTAATAATTTAATAATTTTAATAATTTCCTCACAACAAAGATAAACAAGTATAAAAATGTACATAATCAAATTGTCAGGAAAGAGATGTACAGGTTCAAAGCACCGGATGGCAGAAAATACAAACATTCTTTGCATACAGATCTATGAATCCATTGGTGTCACTTCAAGCCTTGCGATTTAGGAACTATGCTCCATGCTTGACTTTATCATATTTAAATATTTTCTTCTCATTGTTAGTTCCTTTAAATATTTTATAATTTGTATCTTTCAAACATATTTGTACTTTTCAGTGAGTGTTTAAATTTTATACAACATGGTAAAATAATAGCGAAATAAATATAATTTTGAATGTAGGAAAACCAACTGAAATAACTACTTGTACATTCTTCTGACATTTTAGCTTTGAGAAATCAAAGACTCTAAGACTGCAGTTATTAATTAACTTAGAATCCCAGAAAGGAATATCTTTATAAACTACATTCAGGGTTAAGCCTTTCAGCAACTGCATGTTGAACTGAAATATATAAATATTGATAGGAAAATGAGGGTGCAATAAAAGTTTATGAGTAGGCCAATATATACCTGAGCAATTACCCAGTTCTAATGCAGCATATTAAATAGAACAGTCTATGAAAGAAGGTAAGTCCATGTTTCCTATTTCATTACTACTTTCATATTTCTAAAAGGGTTTTAACTTAATTCATGTGAGCATTATTCCTACCTACACTTATTTAAAAGAACAAAATAATGTAGATTAAGTTTGTCACATGAAATATGCAGTCTTTTAATAAAACTAGAGACAAAGGTATACTTTTTTAAAGATATAACAATATTTTCTTTGTCTAGCTCTTCATTACAAATTTATAAGATGTGGAAACATAGGAGATTTGTTTAAATATTTTATGTAGAATAAATATGATTGAAAAATATTTTTGAAAACCAGTGGGATACACTAAATATGATGAAATATATTTTACTTAAGAAATCTGTATGGACAGAGTAGAATACTAGATTTATAAAATATTTAATGGCTGCTACTAGCTCAGTTGCTAGAGTGATACTATGCACTCTACGAGACCCTGGGGATAGCCCCAGCACTGCCAAAATGGGAGAAAGACCTGGCAGCCCACTTTCACAACAATCTTTAAACTATCAGCCATTGAAATCCCTGTGAATAGCAGAGAAGCACTGACATAATGCCAGGTATTGAACAGTGTGGGGGTGAACTTCGTTCTATTATACATTGCTGTGAGTTGGACTCTGCTTGATGGCACCTGAAAACAACATCAGAACTTTTAAAGATCAACCATCAAGTTATCATCTAATAAAGTGTTATTAATTTTTACAAGGATCTCAATATGTAATTTCCCCCAAAGAAAGTTTTGGTTAAAATAAATAAGCTCTGGGATATGACTACTTTGATTATTATCTAAATAGAAAATTTTAGCTCTTATTATTTATAAGTAACATATGACTAATTTAATTTTTGTCTATGAGGTTATTTTTATTTTTCTACAGAGAAAAGGGTTTGTGCCATGATAATATACATTTTTTTCATTTTCCTTAGCAAAAGAAAAAGCACAATTCTTGTCATTAGCTTCTTGAGACCAAGTAGAATATTGCTTTAAGTGAAACTTAGGCTTTTTAAAGTTAAACATTTATTGTAGCCATGTTAATTTTCACATCACATTGAGCAACTAGGCTTCATTTTCTAAAACATTTCATGGACTACATACTGCTTTAAGTTTAGCATGCATAATGAACCAATATTAAGTTTAGTTTCTTTGTTTCCTTACCTTGGGCATGCTGGGCAAGAGCTAAGTCCTCAGCCCTGTTAAGTTTCATTGAATAATATTCATGCAATAAACAGTTTAGCTTACCTATCCATAAGAAGAAACTATATCCTGAAATTGGATGCTAATCTTCAAACATTCATTGGTAAAATATATTAAGAAGTAACTTGACCTTATTCAGTAATGATACCAGTTTCTTAATTCTTACTGTTAAGAATGTAATCATTTCATAGAAGAAATTGACATGGGCATAAATAATTCCAATAGAAAGCTTGTGTTATGATAAAATGGAGAAAGAATAGATTAATTCTGCCACCAAAAATAGGCTTTGAGAAGTCATGACATTAGGAATGGGTGTTGGTTGGAACTCACCAATGCAGATGAGGAGAGATTGGAGGAAGACTGAACAGCAGGTAGGAAGGTGACATGCTTTTCAAAATCTATGCTGCCATATTAGGAATAGGAACAGGATGATAGTGTAATTCCCAAAATCTATTAGAGGCAAAAAATCAATAGCACTTACTGAGTACTTGAATGTGGTAGAAAATTATGGTACAGGGACAAGAGGTTTTCATGTTGGGACAACATGAACCAACCTGGACAGTCATAGGGAGAGGGACTGCAGTAGTGAGGACAAAAGAAAAAGAAAGGTAAGGTTTTAAAAATAGCAAATTTCATGGCATCATGGTGCAAACCTGTAATCCCAGTGACTCATGAGGCAGAAGCAGGATGATTGCAAGCTTGAGAGCAGAGTCAGCCTGTACAACTTGAAAAAAAAATGGAAGCAAGGATACAACTCAGTGGTAGAGTGTTTGCCTAGCATATTCAAGGTCCTTGGTTCAATCCCCCACAAAAAATAAAAAATAAATAAAACCAGCAATTCATAAAAACATTTACAATGGAAATTCAAAATTTAAAATTCTACATATATATATATATATCTTGGGATATATATATATATATATATATATATATATATATATCTCAGGATGCAGAAAATCCATGGAAACTTGAAGGTCAGGAAAAACAGTGGGAAGTTTAGGCTCAAAATTAAATTAAAATTAAATTAAATATGATTTAAGATAATCATTGGAAAACAGTGTGTAGTTATTCTCTATTTGACATCCCAAATGCAATATGTTTTCTCAATATATATATATATATATGTATATGTATATGTATATATACATATACACACACACACACACACACACACACACACACACACATATATATGCCTTGAACTCATGATCTTCCTGCATCAGCCTTCAAGTGTTGAGATTATAGGTGTGTACCATTATGCCCAGCTTTAAATATAAGTTTTTGATTTGAGAGTTTGATAGATTTTACATGTTATTTCATAGAGAAGTTTAATGATTTTACAGTTCATAATGTTTTAAAATACAGCCACTACTACAAAATATATACTGTCCTTCCATATATATATGTATTATTTTGCATAATAATTTTATAGGCAGCATTGAAACTAGACAGACATGAATTAGATGTGGAAGAACAAAATTATTTCAATTTGAAATACAACTTATTTTCTCCCAGCTTGACATTCGTAATCAATTAAATGTGAAAAAGAGTGTCTCCACAGAATTAAGAATTGTGAAAATTAAGAAAGTGTAAGGGGAAGTTTGTTTTGAGAAATGCTTTAAAGTTAGAAGTCAAGACACTCCAGCTTGGAGACTCTTTTTCCTTTATTTTTTCATCTGTCTATACTATGTAATACTCATTGCTAATTTACCCCTTTTTATTTAAGTTTGTGTATGATGCTTACATTTTTGTCAATGTAATTATTTTGCTTATAAGCTGATAAGGCAATCTGCAGCTTTCTTTGCACTGTGCTTAGTAAATAATAACTTCATAATTGATCATGCTTTATTGTAGCTATATATTTTTCATTTTAAACACAAGTTCTTTTCCTCCTTTAGATGGCAAAGAAGAAATTCAGTGGATTAGAAATCTCTCTCATTGTCCTCTTTGTCATAGTTACTATAATAGCTATTGCCCTAGTTGTTGTTTTAGCAACTAAAACACCTGCTGTTGAAGGTAAGCAAAATCCCAAATTCCTATACAGTTATTTCATAGTAATTCTGAATTTAAACAGATCTGTATGAGTCAGACTGACTTGATAGCACCTAACAGCAACAACAACAACAACATGTATGTTAGTCAGTTGGTATGTTACTGTGACTGAGAAACCAACTGAAACAAACTTATGAGGCGGAGAGATTTACTGGAGGCTCATGGTTCTATGATCAAATTCTGTAATGGTGGTGAGCATGGCAGCTATGGCAGCCAGGAGAAGCAGAGCTTGAGACAAACGACCTCACCGCATGGCAGATCAGAAGCAGAGAGAGGAGAAAGAGACCAGACCTGTGGACTTGGGGGTCCAGGTAAACACCTCCAACACCCACTCCCAGTGATTTTCCCCTGCAAAGCTGGATCCCACCTTCTAATGTTTCCACAACCTCCACAAATAGCAGCACTAAGGGGGGACCACAGGTTAAAACACGTGAAGGTTGGGGGCCATTTTAGATTCAAAACATGACACAAAAACATAGTCTAAAGTAAGTTACAAAATTACTCCAACTGTTTCTAAACATTGTATCTGGTTGTATCAATGAGAAGCTAGTGTAATTGAGGAATTCATGTCCTTTGAAATTAATGGTCTTCCATGTTATTTGAGAAAAAGCAAAGAAGCAAAGGGACAAAGCAAAGACAAGGGTGTAACGGTCAGCCTGCTGTTACCAATGAAGTTATTCTCACTAGTGAGGAAACCTAGATTTTTGCTTTGGCCTGTAGAAATTTGCAAGAGGAATTTGGCCAGTATTCTCATTTCCCTGGCTTATGATTTTGAAAAAAAAGGTTATATGACAAATGAATTAAGGGAAGATGAATGATCTTCTGAGTATTTCTATCCTAATTTATAGTGGCTGCATATTTCTGTGGACAAGCAAATATGTGTTCCCTTTCTTCATCATTCTCTCCTGACTATATCAGAACGGAAAAGGATGTTATACATTACATTCTCGTCTAGTGGTACCTAACAATTGCTTCTGCTGTTACTGTTTTACCTTCTTCTGGTAACTAACAGCTCACTGTATTGTAGACACAATTTTCATTGTATACATACAGTGGTAGGTACCTCAGCACTCCAACTTCTTCCTAAGTGAACATTTAGCTCTCAACCAATGTTTTCAAGAGAATTCTGGTTCAGTGCTTGAACACCTGCTTGACACTCTACCATTGTGCTAAACGTACATATGGGATGTCACACTTACCTGTGACACTTCTACATGAAACACAGAGGAAAGCATCACTTTGCACATTAATTTCAAGCAATAAAGACTTGTCCTGATGCTGTGTTCACTATCACATTATTGTGTGTGTGTGTGTGTGTGTGTGTGTGTAAATATACATACATACAATATAAAGTCATCATAACATCCAAGAAAATTTCTGGAGGTGAAAGTAAAGGAAAGAAGAAAACAATGGGAACAACAATTGAATTCTTAAAAAAGAAAACAAACTTCTTGCTCAGTATTTGAGTGTCTTAATTAGCCATTCCATATGGTTGGAACCAGTAAATACATATGTATTATTTCCTATGGGAGTATTAGTTGCTAAAATAGAACTAAAACTGATTGGTTCTCTGCCAGCCTTCCTGAAGGATTGTGGTCCAGGGCCTGGGTACCACCATATATAATTGCTAGAATGTTGAAATCTGTTTTTCCTTTGGTATTCATGCTTTTTCTTTTCTACCTAGTTATCCTCTTTGAAGTAATTTGCTTGCTATATTTTCCTCTAATGTCTTATCTTCTTGTGCCCTTTTCTGACTCCACACTTCTTTCTTTCTTCATTTGTAAAACACAAAACATTAATGTACTTTTAATGTACATCTTCTTTCCTTTTTAATATATGTTAGTACCTCTGTGAATGTATTTTGTTTTCCTGAAGACATAGTCAACAAGTTTCAACTCTATTATGAATTATTATCTTCTAATTGTTAGTTCCCGCAAATGTTTTATAAATTCTATCTTTTAACTATATTTTTATTTTAGTGGAAATTTAAATGCAATACAATGAGATAAGATGGCTATTAAAACAATATTTAAATAATTTAAAAATGCAGTTTTGAAAAGTTAAAAAAAAACTGAAATAGCTATTTTTTTTGTTTTTCTTAAGATAGTTTCTAATTTCCCAAAATCAAGAACTATATATTTTTAAGGTAATATTTGAATTTTTTGTTTTTGATGACCAGG
This sequence comes from Pedetes capensis, assembly GCA_007922755.1. Classification (NCBI taxonomy): domain Eukaryota; kingdom Metazoa; phylum Chordata; class Mammalia; order Rodentia; family Pedetidae; genus Pedetes; species Pedetes capensis. Next base: position 202 of record VMDO01029578.1, on the reverse strand, counting down.
GCTCAAATTTGTGGGTCTTCTTTAATGTAATTAATTGTATATAAATTAATGTATTCTTTTGATGTTAGGTATCCACTTGAAAAATATATAAAAAGTGACTTCATAATGTGTGCTTAATTTTAATGAGCCGTTTTTTTCCCCCAGAAGTGAATCATGCTACTTCAGCTTCACCTACTCCTGCTTCTCCTTCTAGTTCAGGAAA
>VMDO01029577.1:0-22473 GCA_007922755.1 Pedetes capensis | reverse complement strand
AAAAGATTTCCTTAATAGGACCCCAATTGCTCAAGAAATTGCAACAAGAATAGATAAATGGGACCACATCAAATTAAGAAGCTTCTGCACAGCAAAAGAAACAATTAACAGAATCAAGGAAACCTCCACAGAATGGGAAAAAATCTTCGCATTTTATACATCTGACAAAGGGCTAATTACTAGAATTTATAAGGAACTCGAGAAAAAAAAAACCCCAAAAACCAAACAACCCAATACACAAATGGGCAAAGGAACTGAGTAGACAGTTCTCAAATGAAGAGGTCCATAAAGCCATGAAACACATGAAAAAGTGCTCAATATCCCTAGCCATTAGGGAAATGCAAATCAAAACACATTCTTAAAATAACAAAATGGAAAGTTTCCTTCTCAAGATGTGTGTACATTCTTTTGGTACCCACTGTATACCTGACCAGAAAAACTCATTATTGTTATGAATGTGTTTCAGATTATCTCTAAAAATTCTTAGACTGAGTTTGCCATTTTAGATTTACATAGCATCTTCCTTAAATGTAAGTCACTTTTACCTTTATCATTTTACTTTTAACTTTAAAATACTCTTTCTTCCTCTTACTCTCTCTCTCCCACCCTCCTCTCTCTCACTGAGGATCAAACCCACAGCTTCACACAGGCTAAGCATACACTCTACTACTGAGCTACACCCTTTCCCCAGCCCATTAACCTTCACATATTTTTTACAGGAGGCAGAATGAGTAGAAATTCAAGTCTTGGAAGGGAAGATGCTGTATCCACAGTCAGAATTTACACTGGGGTTTCATTCCCCTGATTCCTCGCCCAGTGCACCCACCAGGAAAGCTCAGTTGCAGCCAGACAAAGGAAGATCTCTGGTTCCTTCAGGTGGGTGAGAACGCAAGCTTTGGCCCCTTTTGACCTCTGCTTTACCACCTACTAGCTATGTGACCTTGGGCAAGTTTCTTAACGTCTCTGAGTGTGAGTGTCTCATCTGTGTCATAGGGTTGTTGGGAGGATTGGATGTGAAAGGCCTGAAATGTGGTGCTTCGTAACTGTTAGTTTTTGTTGTTGTTGCCAATATAGTGAAGGGAAGCCCAGCACCTGAAAGAAATTAGACCAGATGAAAGGAAATGAAGTAAGGAAAAGAAAGATTTTAGTATGGGTTGAGATACAATTCCATTTCCCAGTAGCTGCTGTCTCCCTCCCTCCCTCCCTCCTTCCCCTCATTTCTTTTCTTTGTAAATTAAGCCTTCTGTTGATAAGTGCTAGCAGATGCATCATTGGTAGCTCAGTAGGAATTACATGATGGACTGGGGAAAATGTTTTGCAGTATGGGTAAGGGTGGGGAAATTTCATGGACTGTTGAGAAACATAGGCCAAAGGGCTTGGGCAATCTCTTTGCAAGACTGCAAAGATCAAGTTAACCTGAGGAAACCCAAAGCCTAGTGGGTAAGACTTTCACATTAGCCATAGTGCCAAACTTCCATGAATTCCCAAGCATTGTTAACCTTTCTAGTGTGCTCCTTGTGCTGATGCCATCTCTGTGACTGAGAGGGGTGACAGAGAAGTTGTCCTGAGATGTTCTCTGCCTGACCAAGTGTCCCCAGCCCACCCATATCCCTTGGGAGTGAGGATGCAGAGTAGGAGGGGCAGTTGATGTGCCATTTAATGTGGTAACACCCGGCATCCTCCATGTGGAGTGTCCCTGAGTCTGTGGGGATGGCTGACAGATGGACAGAGAGAGAGATTTCTTACCCAGTTTTCACAATCATGGAGACTGAGGTATGTGGCCCCATGAAAACACATTAGAGATTAATGTGGCAAAGCTAAAGCCCAAAGTGTTGTCTTAGGTGGCACCATCTTAGAAGTATTTTGTTTTACATGGTGTTTGCAAAAGTAATGATGGTAACAGCTAAAACTCCTACAGTGTTCAATACATGCCCGCCATTGTTCTAATCCCATAAACACACACACACACACACACACACACACACACACACACACACACACACTTAGGTATATCTTTTATTTCTCACAATAGTCCTATAAAATAGGTAAAATATTATCTTCGTTTTTTCAGATGAGGAAAATGAGACATGAAGAGGTTAAGTAATTGTCTAAGGTCACTTGCAAAACAGCGGCCGTCCTGGGATTGAAAAGCCTGGTTGGCCTAGTTCTAGAGCCCATGCTCCTCACTCTTTCTCCCTGTTGCCACTCAGACTTTTTGAGCCTACTTTCAAAAACAGGGAGATTTTACATCAAAATATGGAGACCTGGCTTCTCTTGAAAAATCAAAACAGAAGATGCTGGTTTGCATCCTCCGTGGATACAATTGACTGGTACCTTATCAGGCCAGCTCCTTTAGAAGGACAGTGTTTGTCAGTTCACCCTGGCCCCCATTCTCTCACATTCCTGGCCTGCCTACTTGACCTAGTTCCCATACCCATTTGTACCTAAACACTTTTTTTTTTCCAGGTCTAGGAATCAAACTGATATGCAAATTAGGCCCTTGCACCTACCACTGAGCTTTATTCCCAGTCCTGTGCCTGCAGGCGTTTTAGTCTTCAATCCCAGGTTCAGGTTGTTTGATAATGTTTATAGACAGGAATATTTGTAAAAGGATAAGACACTTTTTCCCCAAGATAGCATGTATTTTCTCTATTTAAAAAAATTTGTTAATTTCTGATTACTTGGTGTATGTGTGTATGTGGTCTTGGATCAAACCCAGGGCCTCATGCATGCTAGGCAAGGGCTCTACCACTGAGCTATATCCTTAACCCCTTAAATTTATTTTTCAACTGATACATAAAAACAAAAATTGTTCATATTGGGCTTGGGGTGTAGCTCAGTAGCAGAGCACTGTTTAGCATGCACAAGGCTCTGTGTCCAATCTCCAGGACTACCAAAACCAAAAACCAAAAATGGTACATAGTTATGGGGCCATATGTAATGTTTTTTGTTTGTTTGTTTTGTTTTGTTTTGTTGGTACTAGGGGTTGAACCCAGGGTCTCGTGCTTGCATGCTTTGCAAGTGCTGGACCACCGAGCTGCGCCCCCAGCCCCACCCCCTTTTTTTTTTTTTTTTACTTTTTGAGACAGGGTCTCACTAAGTTACACAGACTTCCTCTGGTCGCAAACTTGCGATCCTTCCACCTCTGCCTCCCGAGCCACTGGGATTACAGGCATGCACCACCACACCCAGCCCATATGTAATGTTTTGATACCGGTATATATTGTATCTTGAGATGTCTTTTATGATGATGAATGCCACTCCGTTTCTCTTTAATCTGTCATTCCTGGCATAGTACAATGCTGTCAGTGATAGAATACTATACATCTGCCTACAAGGAGGGCCAGTTAATATGACTATTATTCAAATTTATGCACCCATCTTTAACACTATAAATGAAGATAGGGAAGATTTTTACAAGCTTCTGCAATCTGAAATAGATCAAACATGCAATCAGGATGTACTGTCTGTTACTGGGACTGGAATGCAAAAGTTGGGAACAAAGAAGGCTTGGTAGTTGGAAAACATGGCCTTGGAGATCACATGATAGAATTTTGTCAGACTAATGACCTTATCATTGCAAATACATTTTTCACCAGGGTAAATGGTGATTATACACATAGAAATCACCAGGTGGAACATACAGAAACCAAAGTGACTATATTTGTGGAAAGAGACAATGGAAAAGCTCAATATCAAAAGAACAAGACCAGGTGTTGATTGTGGATCAGACCATCAACTGCTCGTATGTGGGTTCAAACTGAAACTGAAGGAAATTAGAACAGGTGTACAAGCCAGGCACAGTGGTACACACCTGTAATCCCAGCGAATCTAGAGGCAGAGGCAGGAGGATCACAAGTTGGAGACCAAAGGCAGTCTGCATAATTTAGCAAAATCCTGTCTCAAAATGTTAAAAAACCCAAAGGGCTGGGGATGCAGCTCAGTGATACAGCACCTGCAAAGCATACAAGTGTGAGGCTCTGGCTTCAACCCCCAGTACCAACCCCCCCCCAAACAACAACGACAACAACAACAACACACACACACACACACACACACACACACACACACACAAAAAAAAAAAAAAAAAAAAAAAAAAAAAAAAAAAAAAAAAAAAAAAAAAAAAAAAAACCAAAAAACCAAAAAACCAAAAACGAGAATATGTGTCTGTATGAGAGCCAAGGTATGACCTTGAGTATATCTCATCTGAGTTCAGAGACCCCCCCCAAGAATAGGCTTGATGAGTTAAGACACTAATGATTGAAGACCAGACGAGTTGTAGCATGACATCAAAGACATCATTCATGAGGAAAGCAAAGGTTATTAAAAAGACAGAAAAAAAGAAAAGACTCAAAAAGAGTCAAAAGAGACTCTTAAACTTGCCCTTGAATGTCAAGCAGCTAAAGTAAAAGGAAGACATGACAAAATTAAAGAACTAAACAGAAGATTTCAAAAGGCAGCTCAAGAAGCCAAAATCAAATATTATAATGACCTGTACAAAGATCTGGAGATAGAAAACCCAGAAGGAAGAACACATTCTCTTTTTCTCAAGCTTAAGGAATTGAAGAAAAGAATCAAGCCTCAAGTGGCAATAGTGAAGGATTCTATAGGGAAGATATTAAACTATGTGGGAAACATTAAAAGAAGGTGGAAGGAACACACAGGGTCATTATATTAAAAAGAATTAGTAGGTGACCACCCATTTCAAGGGGTTGCATATGATCAAGAACCAATGGTACTGAAGGATGAAGTGGAATCTGCCTTGAAGAAATTAGTGAAACACAAGGCTCCAGGGATTGATGGAATACCAGTAGAGATGTTTCAACAAACAGATTCAGCACTGGAGGTGCTAACATGTTTATATCAAAGGATTTGGAAAACACAGCTGTCTGGCCACCTGACTGGAAGAGATCCATATTTGTGCCTATTCCCAAGAAAGGGGATCCAGCTGAATGTAGAAACTATGGAATGATAACATTAATATCCCATGCAAACAAAATTTTGCTAAAGATGATTCAAAAGTGACTATAGGAGTATATAGTTAGGGACCTACTGGAAAATTATGTCAGATTCAGAAGAGGGCTTGGAACCAGGGACATCATTGCTGATGTCAGATGGACATTAGCCAAAAGCAGAGAATACTAGAAAGATGTCTGTTTTATTGAGTGTGAAAGGCATTTGACTCTGTGGATCACAGTAAGTTGTGGATAACACTGTGAAAAATGGGAATACCGGAGAACTTAACTGTACTCCTGAGGAATCTGTACATGGACCAGGAGGCAGTTGTTTGGACAGAACAAGGAAACACTGCCTAGTTTAAAGTCGATAAAGGTGTGAGTCAGGGCTGTATCCTTTCACCATACCTCTTCAATCTCTATGCTGAGCAAATAATCTGAGAAGCTGGACTATATGAAGAAGAACATGGCATCTTGATTGGAGGAGGACTCATTAACAACCTGTGTTGTGCAGATCACACAACTTTGGCTTGCTGAAACTGAAGAGGATTTGAAACATTTACTGATGAAGATCAAAGAACATAGCTTTCAGTATGGATTACATCTCAACATCAGCAAAACAAAAATCCTTACAAATGGGTCAGTATGCAGCTTCATGATAAATGGGGAAAAGATTGAGATTGTCCAGGATTTTGCTTTACTTGGTTCTGCAATCAACACCGTGGAAGCAGTAGTCAAGAAATCAAAGGGCACATTGCACTGGGAAAAACTATTGCAAAAGACCTCCTTAAAGTGCTGAGAATTAAAGATGTCACATTGAAAATGAAGGTGTGCCTGACTTATGCTTTGGTATTTTCAGTAGCATCATATGATTGTGAAAACTGGACATTGAACAAAGGAGACAGGAGAAGAATTTTTGAATTATGCTTTTGAATTATGCTGGAAATGAATATTAAATATACAATGGACTGCCAAAAGAACCTATAGATCTATCCTAGAAGAAGTGCAACCAGAGTGTCCTTGGAAGCAAGGATGGCTAGACTATGTTTTATGTATTTTGGGCATGTTGTCAGGAGGGACCAGTCCATGGAGGAGCACATAATGTTTTAGAGAGTGGCAGATCAATGAAAAAAAAGGAAGACTCTCAACTAGAAGGATTGACACAGTGCCTGCAACAATGGGCTTAAACATAAAAAAGATTGTGCCTGGCACAGGATTGGGGAATGTTTTGTTCTCTTGTACATAGGGTCATTATGAGTCACACCTGCCTGAATGGCACCTAACAACAACAAAAATATGTTGTATAATATTTAAATCAGGTTAAACATTCCTGTCTTTGCAAACATTTATTATTTTTTTTTGTGGTAAAAATCCTCAAAATCTTTTCTTCTAGTGTTTTGAAATGTACATTGTTGTTATCTGTAGTCACCCAACTGCGCAGTAGCACACCAGAACTTGGGCCTCTCTAACCGTAACTTCATCCCCACTTTTTGTGTGAGGTAAGTGAGGTTGGGAGCAGGCCAGTACTCACAGAGTGGCAGAGATAGAGTCTGAACTTTGCCTTGCCCAAGGGGCTGTGCTTTGATTACTACACTATTTCCCCTCCTATATGGTTTAGGGAGACTGTTAGAGACTCTGTTAGAGATTGCAGTGGTAACATGGATCATTTGAGCAGAAGAGAGCATGGTGCTGAAGGAAGCAAGTGCTAAAAAGCCAAACAACTCAGCATCTGTTTTTGTCTCTGCTCTGTGTAAGACTCTGGCTGTAGAGAGAATGATCAGCACTCTAGAACTATTTGTTGAATGAAAATAGACCAGAGGAGTTATCTGTTGAATGTTGAGAGGTGAGAAGTCTGATGAAAAAAAAATTTTTTTTGAGGCAAGGTCTCACTAAATTGTGCAGGTTACTTGGCTTTGAACTTATGATACTCCTGCCTGAGTCTCTTCAGTGCTGCGACTATAGGTGTGCTTCACCATGCCTGGTTCTTTTAAGAAGTGAATCAGCGCCTAGTAGAAGTTAAAAAACATTTTATTTATTGAACTACTTTTTTTCTTTATAGTTGGAGGAAATGCCGTGCTTTTTTATAGCCAGTATTACCAAGGATTCTTGTTGTTGTTATTGTAAGAAAATGATACAATTCTGTCCTATTTCTCAGGCAAGTTTATTTGAATATCCTCAGTATTCTCTTCAAGTGGTTTGGGAGTTGGAGCAAGTGATAAAAAGAGCAGCTGAGAAATGAAGTTTTGGTCTGGTTATTATCTAACCAGGTGGGTTGGGGGTCCCTGAACTTAAAGAAGCTTTTGTGTTTCCAGCTGTACCAAGGGGATTAGAGGCTTAGTCTGACCTCATGGGAGTGAGTTTCATTGTTACCTCTTATAAGGCTGAAACCATAATGTTACGCTTTTTAACACAGTACCATCTGCTTCAGGATCTCAACATGCTTAGAGTTTTCCCCCTGCATCCCTCCCTCCAAACAAGTTCTGAATCTGGAAGAGTGAATTCACTTTGGACAGAGCAACAGATGTGTGTAGCAATATGTAAAATGCAGCCAGTTAGTTACCTATCAATTATGTCACTATCAACATCCGTACAGGCAGGGAAATGTGCTATACTGCTCTGATGCAAAGAAGGATAACTAAAGTGGGGCTTCTGCCTTAAGGCACCTACTTGGAGTGTCTAAGACAAAGGCATGGAAAATGTTTAATAGCTGTAGGAAATAAAAATGTTAATGGCAGAAGGTAGAGGAGAGAATATGCAGACCAAGATTACTTTCCAAGTAAAGGCTGCAGATGTTAAGCACCATAGGAAGTCTGAGTTCTCTTTGATAAAGCTCCTGCTTGAGAAGCAGCACAGTGCGAAGTGAATGTGCGCAGAGCAATTAGAGGGACACTTCGATGGGAACAAAGCTGCTTGTGTAAGTGCGAGGGGGAGCGCCAGTCTCTCTTCAGCATAGTCCGGAAATTCACTCTGTAACAAAGAACTATAATTCCAAGTCAATGACACCTTCTAAATCCTCTCAGACTCTGCCCAAAATTATAGAGAAGCAATGGTGAGTCCATTCCGTTCTGTCAGAACTGGATAGCTCTGTACTTTGCTCAAATGCCTGGGATCTAATGGAGATGGGCCAGCAGCCAGCAGATAAAGCAAGTCGATACAGGGCTGGGAGAACTCTGATGCCAGGGCAGATAATGAGGAAAGGGCCAGGATTTGAAAGCGTGACCTCTAAGTCTTCCTGTGTAATGAACAGAATATAATGGAGGGTGGAGATCTGAGACCTGGTGCCCCTGTGTCGGAGGCTACCCAAGCCAGCAGCCTGGTCATATCTCTGGGTAACTTGGATGAGCTCTGTGGGAACCTGACTGCCTTCTGGCTACCTTTACTGCTTACTGAAAAAGACTAGCAGGCCAGGGATTTCCTCTAAAGATGGTAGGCATGGGGCTTAGTGGTTAAGAACTTGAACTTTAGTGGCAAAACTTAGCTCTCTCAGTTGTGTGGCTTTGAGCAAGTCACTCTCTCTGAGTCTCAGATTTATCTGTAAGGTGGGAGGAAAAAATGATAGTACTTACCTCCAGGGTTATTGTGAGGATTAAGATAAGGGATAAAAAAGCACTTAGTGTACATGGCACATGTGAGCACATGATAAATCATATCTATTATCAAAGAATATGATCATGGGGCTGGGGATGTAGCAAGGCCCTGGGTTCCTTTCCCAGCACCACCAATTAAAAAAATAAAAATGGCCATGAAGGTAAATGTTTTAATTAATTTTTCCTTCTATAAGTTCTGGACCTGGCTTAGAGACACACCAGGAATTTTCCTGTTCTTCCCATTAGTTTTCCATCTACAACCTTACAAAAAATGCAGAAATAACTCCATGCAGTTGGGTAGAGTTGGGATGAGGTTTTAGAGCAGGGCTCTAACTTTTATGGCCTTGAAATCCAAACTTACATAAAACTAAAAGGCCAGCCCTCTGCAGGTGTAGGTGGATGTCTTGCTGCTGAGGAACCAGAATATTTTAATTTTTCTCCACTTAGAGAATCTTAGCTATCTCAGAGCACTGCTTCTTCAATTCTGACATGCATATGAATCCCCTGAGAGTCTGCATTTCTAACAAGCTCCCAGGTGATGCTGATGCTACTGGTCCTCAGACCACCTTTGAAGCCACAAAGTCCTAAAAGGCCTTGGGTTACTAGGCCAATGATAGGCTTAAAAGCTCTCTGCCATGTCCTTGAAAATACTCATCCCGTTTTTGCATGAAAAGCTCCCTACTTGCTAGGCAGACTTTGTTTCCAGATAGCAGGGCTGACGAGCATGTCTTCCCTTTGCAGAGCTGATGCTTGCCTCCTTGCAGTATCCTTCTGCCGGTCCTACCTCATTACTTTGGCAGAGGTGGGCACTTATCCTGAGGTTCTTAAGCTTGGCTTTGGTTTTCTATGGGAGATGTCTGTGGATGGGCTTTGGTGGTGGTGGTGGTGGTGGTGGTGGTGGAGGGGCAGCCATCCCCTGAAACTGTTTGCAGGACTTGGTTCACGTGTTCATTTTCCTGGGGAGTTCCCATTGCTTTTAACAGTTTTTCTAGGAAATCTCTTCCCCTTAGAGGATGAAGAAGCATTGATGTCTACTTGGTATGCTGTGTCCCTCAGAGATCTCTTTGGAAGGCTATTGTCCTCTAAGGTTTCTGTATCTCTTGTTTGTCTGTTTCATTTCCTTTACATAATTCTCCATGGAACATGGTCCCATGTCATCTTGACAGTTTTTCCTGGTAGTCTGTGTCTCTCTAAGTTTGGCACTCAGAACCATGCACAAGTTCAACTCTAGGAGTCATCTAACCAGGAGAAAATGTGACAAATCTGTCCTTCATTTGACTTCAGGCTTCTTTCGATTCTTCCTAAAAGTATCATATCTTCTTTGGAAATTTTAGTCTACTTGAGTGTTTGGGATACTTATATTGTAGATAAAAAAGGAAAAAGAAAAAAGTTTAAAGAGTATTTGGTGGTTTCTGTGTTACTCAATTTTCTGTCACTGTAATAAAAAACCTGAGATATTCAACTTATAAAAGAAAAGATTTACCTTGGCTTTTTTCCCTCCTGACTTATCTCCTCCCCTCCTTTTAATTTTTTTATTTTTGAGACAGGATCTCACTAGGTAGCCCAGGCTCATCTCAAATTTACCATCTTTGCTGCAGGCTCTGAAATCCTGGGATTATCGGAGTGCACCGCTGTGCTCAACCTGGCTCACAGTTTTAGGGTTTCTGGTCCATGATAGAGTGGACCCATTTGCTTTGAGCCTCTGTGGTGGTGCTAAGAGGGCAATGGTGGGGAGTGTGTGGGGAGCAAAGTGCTCATGTCATGGTGGTGGTGGTGGTTAGGTGCCATAGAGTTAGGTCCAATGCCCAGCGGCCTTATGTAAAATAGATGAAACATTCCCTGACTCTGTGCCATGCCTAGTACTATTGTTAGTGCTTCTCTGCTATTCACAGGGTTTTCAATGGCTGATTGGGGAGTGGGCTGTCAGGTCCTTCTCCCAAGCCTACAGCACCTGGTGTTCCCAGGTGGTCTCCCATCCAAGCACTAACCAGGTCCACCCTATTTATCTTCTGAGATCTGACAAGATTGGATGCCAGAATGGTACGGCTATAAACTCATGTAATGGTTAGGAGGAAGAAAAAAGACTAATAGGCCAAGGTCCCATAATCCCTTCCTTCTTGTGGCACAACCCTAATCACCTGAAGACCTCCCAGAAGGCCTCTCCTCCTACAGGTCTATAGCCCCTCTCAGTAGAGCCACCTGAGGACCAAGCCTTTAACAGATGGACCTTTGGGAGACATTCAACATGCAAACTATAGTAGTATATTTACTTGGCTAGGGTCAGTGGGGTAACAGTTCCTTTAAACAAGGTATAATCTAAAGGTGCAGACACTTACCAAGGACCCAGCTCTTCTCTCTTCATAATCATCAGAGTCCTCAATGTTTTTTCCATGTCCTATCTTGAACTCCATCTTCTACCATCTTGAGTGCTTTGTATTAGTTTTTAGACCATGTGTGCGTGATCTGATCTTTATTCTCATGAAATATTCCTATTATTAGACCATAATCCTGATTGTACCATCTCCTCTGTCAGCCTCTCCATCCAGCTTAGCATCATCTTCAAATCTGATCAGCAGGACAATGAATTAATGATGTTGAACCAGACAGGGTGAAGCACAGAGCCAACACTGATGTCACATGTCCTTTGAACATGGATGAGCATTTCTCAGAGCATATTCTAGGACATTGACCTGCAGGATGGGCCTCAAAATCAGAGCCCGGTTCTTACTGGAGATTTGCAGGGAGTACAGAGAGACAGGTCTGGAGCATTTGGGTCTGGGAATTTGGCAACATAACCCTGTTTTTTATGTCCGGCATATAAATGAATTTATACCCAATACAGAAGTTACAGTAGAGAGTGTAGATAAAATTTACAAAAGTTAATACACCATTTAGAAAAAATTATAGTGATGTGAGAGGCGCCTGGAGAAGCTTAGGTAAACCTGGAAAGGAACCTGAAATAAACTGGCTTCCCTGGGTGAATCTGCATAAGGGTATTTCTATTTCCCAGGGAAAGGTAAAGTTAGAACAGAGTTAAGCAGTTAAGCAGGCTTCTAGAGGGAGCAGTACCTTAGATAGATAGAGAAGATGGCAGGCCCCAGAGAAGGCAGAGGCATACATGTGGTTGCTAGGGAAATAAGTGAGGAGCAAAAGGCAAGAGGTAGAGAGGAAGGAAGAAAAAGAAGGAAAGGAATGCAGACACGTGTTTCCCCTAGTTTTATTCAAACTAGGGCACGCCCAGTGGAATAGCAGCCTTGGGCCCCCAGCTCTGGGCACCCAGTGTGCCTGGAGCCTAAGGTCTTTATTTTGGAAATGGGTCAATGGCTTGCTTTAGAGTATGGGGCACATTAGAAAGTGTCCTTCAAAAGTCCTCAGAGAGCCCCTGGCTGGCGCAGGCCTATAATCCCAGTGGTTTGGGAGGTGGAGGCAGGAGGATCGCAAGTTCGAGACCGGAGGCAGAGGAAGTCTGTGTAACTTAGCAGCCTGGGTTCAACCCCCAGTACCACACACACACACACACACACAGACACACACACCAAGTCCTCAGAGATGTACTGGCTTCATCCATCATGGCTGGACGACAGGGTTCAATTTCAATCCCCTTTTCCTCTGTATTGCCTGCTAATGTCTAAGCTAACATGCCTGTCACTATAATCAAATATGTTGAGATTACTTCATACTGTAACCCCTTCTCCAAGACCCATGAAGATTTAAAAATCTAAGAAAAGAAATTGTTAGACTTGGTTTTCCAAACCTGCTTGACCATTAAGGGCTCTCCTCCCCTTCCCTCCCATGTACCAACCAATAATGGTAAATACAACCTGTAAATAAATATTTCGAACAATCTGAGAAATGTTCATGTAGATGTTCAACCCGTTATCAGAATGACAGATCATATGAAATTCCTTGCCAAAAACCAATTCATGTTGCCAGTCTGTCACCCGTTTAGAAGGGAAACTCTCTTTAATCAAGCATTATTTACTTGTGGTCACTGTCATCCTAAATCTGCCAGGTAAAGCTTCCATGCCCTAGGTGGGTACTTCTCAGTTTATGAATAAAACCCAGACACACTTGCAGCCTCTCAGGAAAACACAAAGCCCAGCAGTAGCTTATCGCCATTCCCAGTAATAGGAGTTGAAATGAAATACTAACTCACAGTTACTGAGCTTTGTGCCAGACCCATGGTATACCAAGCCTCCTTATATTCTCACCATGGAGGTGAGAACCATGAGGTTCTCCAAGAACCATGGAGGTGGGGGATACTGCTATCTTTATGTTACAAATGAGGAGGATGTGCATGCAGAACTTAGAAAAGTTACTCAAGAGACACAGCTTTCAGGAAATGGGGTCAAGTGTCAAACTCAAGTTTGACTGACCCCAGAGTCTGTATGCTCAACAGATTCAGTCTTCCTGTCCTTTCCATAACCACACAGTCATCAGGCATTTATTCCATGTCAGCTTTGAGTCTGGAACAAGTATTTGATGAAAATGAAGGTGACAACAAAATAGACAGTCTTTGTCCTTAAGGAACTGACACTTTATTTGGGGAACATTTGTAGTTCAATGAAGAGAATACATATCAAGCAAATAGAACTGAATGCATGAAAATAGAACCCTGAGTGTCATGGAGATGGCACAGGATGCGCACCCATGATCTGCTCAGACCTTGACAACCAGGTCTCCACAGCTCCACCTGCCAATAGATGCTCCACCCCACATGTTCCATTGTATCTGTTCTCACAAATGCTCCTCTTAGTCTTTATCATCCCCGTGTGTGACCTCAGCTTCTCCCCAGGAGAAACCACTAAGCATTTCTCCTCAGTTCTGGGTCTGTAGTGAACGCCCAGCTGACATCCACAGCACTTGGAAGTGACCTACTTTAGGTGAGATGCTGGCTTTTCAGTTATATGTTCAATAGGCTGAGTTGGCAGGTTGTCAGCAGGCTTATGTCACCTAATGACTCTTATCAATTCCCTCCTGATTCTGCTTCCTATTAGTAAATATCCTCAGGATGCTCTTAGAATCCAGAAAGTGTAGGAGGCCTGTGAGAGAGCCAACAAGAAAACAGGAAAAGCTGGGTGCCGTGGTACATGCTTGTAATCCCAGTGACTCTGGAGGCTGAGGCAGGAAGATCACAAGTTCAAGGCCAGAGGCAGCTTGTGCAATTTAATGAGACCCTGTCTCAAAGGAGAAATTAAAAGGGACTGGATTTATAGCTTAGTGGTAGAGCACTTGCCTTAGCATGCATAAGGCTCTGGGTTCAACCTTCCAGTACTGGAAAACAAAACAAAATAACAACAAAACCCAGGAAAAAGAAAGGGAGAGAGAAGCAGAGAAGATCTGCCTCTTCCTGCCAAAGAAAAATTCTCTAAAATAGAGGAAGAGCAGCTTGCATTGACATTTCTCTAACAGAACAATTTTGCTCCAAAATGATGATTGCTTTTTAAAATCAGTCTTCCTTCCTTCCTTCCTTCCTTCCTTCCTTCCTTCCTTCCTTCCTTCCTTCCCTCCCTCCCCTCCCCTCCCTCCCTCCCTCCCTCCCTCCCTCCATCCCTCTGTCATCTGCTTTATCTCCTCCCTCATGCCCTTCCTTTGTCTTATTGCTGTTAGAGTGGTATTACTGCTGGTGCATACTATTGACCTGCAGGGAATGAGAGCAAAGACATTTCCTCCCTTGTGGCTCTCATTGCAAGTTTAATAATCATCTCCCTCCTCTCTCTTTCCCTCTGCCTTTCTTTACAAACCTTTTCTAAAGGCTGAGGGGAAGCTTCACGTGTGCCCATGAAGACCCTCAAAGGGTAGATGCATTTGGGGCCTGATTTCCCCCTCTCCAGGGACTGCCCTGTTCAGATTTCTCCACCATGACCTTGCTTCTGCATGGTGAACTGCAGCCTTGGGTTTGGATGGCACATGCTCAGAGGTTTGGTTCTTACATCTGAGGGTGCAGTGATTCTGTGAGCTCATTCTCTCACGAGTTGCTGTGGGAATTCGAGGCCCTTCTAGCCCTGTTGGAATTGGGTTAAAGGTTGCAAACAATGATGGGTATTCTCGCCCGCCTGTCCTGTTTTGCCTGGGGCCATACAAGGTCAGGCTTGGAGGCCTGGTCTGTTCCACAGTCCACTCAAAGGACTGCCTCTCCAGAAGTCAAGGTTCAAGTTTGCACAAACCACCAGAACAGATCCATTGGATAGAGTTCTCTCTGTCACTTTCTCTAAATAGGTTTAGAAACATAGATTTATAATCCTGCCAGTTAGTCTCAAACTTTGCACCAAAATACAGCTACTTTTTTTTTTTTTTTAAAGTCAAAGTCTTGCTGAATTATACAAGCTGCCTCTGGCCTGGAGAGGAATTCTCAATCCTCCTGGCTCCACCTCCCAAGTCCCTGGGATTTCAGGCATGCACCACCATACCCAGCTAGAATACAGCTACTTTTACTGAGCATGTATCTTGCAGGGATAAGAAACCTAAGGCAGCACTTCCTCCTTGGCTTCAGCCCTTCCTTCCTTTGGTTGATTAGCTCATTCTTTCACCTGCTATTTGCACTGTCCTTAAGCATTTGTTGGGCCTGTTGTTGCCAGGTACCAGGTGAACACAACAGATAAGGCCCCTGCCCTCATGATGTTGATGGTCCTTGGGGAGAGCCAGATAATCAAGATGTAAAACTTTCATGTGACCACACCCTGGGCATCCTGCTGTGGGGGAATACTGGGGATGCTGTCACTGGGAAGCAAGGAGAGGCCCACATGAGATGGTGACATCTGAGCCCAGATGCAAAAGACGAGAGGGAGCTGGCAGGTCTCCTGGGTGTTCACTGCTCAGAGGCGGCAGGTGTGCAGGTTCTTTGACAGAATGAGCTTGGCACACAGTTCCTTAGACAGGAACACATGGCGTTTCAGGCTGAGTCATCCTGGGTTGCTGATGTGTGCCTGCATATATATGAGAAAAGGCAGTGATGTACAAAAATGCAGCTGTCTACTCAACTCCAGCTGGACCCTTGGGGAAGAGCATCACCACATCAATTACTTGGTTTTTGAAAACCTGGGACGCAGGTGTGAGGGGCAGTCAGGCAAAAGGCACGCAGCATCCTGCCTGGGAACCCCGTTGGCCTCACCGACCTTTATACCCTTGATTGAGGGCAGTGTGAGCTCTAGCCAGGTCTACCCACCCTCCCCCGCAAGCCTGTTCCTTCCTGTTCCTCCCTCCATTCCAGGGAGTGGTTTCTTCCTGAATCCTATTACAGTGTCATAACACTTTGTGCCTAAAGTTATTATAACAAGTACATAATGTATATCATTTGTAATATGCTTAGTTATCCAGATTAAGCGGTACAATAGTCCCCCTTACCCGCTGCTTCACTTTTCCAAGATTCAATTACTCACTATTAGCTGCAGTCCAAAAATGTTACATGGGAAATTCTAGAAATAATAAGTTTTAACTCACTTTCATTACAGTATATTTTTATAATCATTCGACTTTATTATTAGTTATTACTCTGTTACTGTGCCTAATTTATAAAGTAAACTTTATAGTAGGTGTGTAGATACAGGAAAGAACATGATGTATATAGAATTTGGTACTGTCTGTGGTTTCAGCATCCCCCATGGACAGGGGCGACTGCAGTATTGACCACCGTCTGTAGAGTACGGACAAGTGCTCCAAGAGGTTAACATGCCCCAGCCCAGCCCACAGGCCAGTGGAGGGAAAGAGCTGGGAATCAAATCTAGATTTTCTGTGAAGCCTTGTGTTTTTCTCACCAGGTGGAATTGCAGTTACCATCATGGATACCAGTAGGGTACAGTTTCTGTTTGGAGCTTTTTGGGGAAGGGCTGGAACAACTGAAAAACCTTTTCACCATCAAATCCATGAATCCAGAGAATTTGCATCCCCAAATTCTCCTGCCCCTCCTGATGCTTTTGAGACCTGCTCTGCTTGTCCCACCCTGGTGAGACTTGAAAGCTGATCCCTGGGCTGCAGGGCCTGGTGGGGTAAGCAGTATGCATTCTGTTATTATTTAATAAAGGGTGTCTTGTTCCCCTCTTGGCCATGGGGCCAAGTTGCTGTTCTAGCAGGTGCTGGGTAACTGGACCCAGGCCCCCTGATCTTCTCTCAGGAACTCCCTGGTCAAGCCTTTGATATCAGAACAAGAAGAGAAAACAGTGACACAGGACACTTCCTGTCCCAAAGGGGACGTGATACAGGACACCTGAAACAACAGGCGGAAGAAAAGTTTCACTAAATCTACTTACCTCAGCCCACCCTCCACGAGTCATCTAAGATTTGGGGGCAGGGGATGTGGCTCAGTGGTAGAGTGCTTGCCTGGCATGCCTAAGGCCCCAGGCTCCAGCCTCAGCAATGAAAAAAAAAAAAAAAAATAACCAAACAACAACAAAAACATTGGATAGGGCCACATGTTTCAATGAAGTTCAAGGTCCAGTGCAGTGGATTATCTAAATCCTTTATGGGCTAGGAGTGGGCTCCACACCGACAGCCCAGCTCCCATCCCTGCAGAGGGTGTGACCCAGAGATGGAGATGTACAAGCAAGCAGGCAATAAAAATCAGTGTAATGAGGTTTAATTTTTAACAGAGAAAGTAGTGGGGTTGTGGGAACCCAGTTTAAGGGCTCCTGAATTATGCTGGGGCTTGCAGCTGTACCACTGTGGTGTTTGATCCATCAGATCCTTGGAAGCTAAGCAGGGTTGGGCCTGGTTAGTATTTGGATGGGAGACCACCTGGGAATACCAGGCACTGTAGGATTGGGAGAAGGACCTGGCAACCCACTCCCAAAAAACAATCAGCCATTGAAACCCCTCAGAATAACAGAGAAGCACTGACAATAGTATTTCGTCTGTTGTACATTGGGTTGCTAGGAGTCAGACACCGATTTGACAGCACCTAACAACAAACTATCCTGGAGAAGTTAGAGAAGCCTTTCTTGAGGAAGAAGAGTCTAGGCTGGGACTTGAGTTTGACCACAAACAGTCTCATAGGCCCCAAAGGTCTTAGTTTGGAAAAAAAAAAAAAAAAAAAAGGAAAATTTAGGCTTAAGAGTTTTAACAAAAATAGAAAACTTCAGTGCTGGCCCTTTCTCCCCACCCCCACCCCAAAATTCTGTAGCTCTGCCTCATTAGCAGACTTATCATTCACATAGCATGGGGCATGTGGAAAGGGCTGATATTTGATTGTCTCTTGCTCCACGTATGCAAATGAAAAGGCTTTTGGCTTATAAGGCAGAATGCCTGGAAGCAAGAGCCCCAGGTTAAAATCACTCAACAGGTTTTTTTTAAAGCTGATGCATATACAGCCAATAATTCACTTCAGGGCCTAAGTAACTTGTTTGAGACTGTCATGAGTCCAAAATGAGTTTTTGTATGCAATGGAAATTTAGAAAGATCTGGGAGTTTGGCTATTTCAGTAATAGACTGGACTTAGCCAGAGACTTATTCATGTGATCTTAGATAAATAATATCATCTCAACCAAAAGTGAGAGAATGCTGTGACATTTATCTAGTTATCTATTATTTTTATTGTATTTTCCCCAGCTTTTTACTTTGAAAAATTGAAAACCTGTAGAACAATTGTAAAAACAAAGGAATGCCATCTGGGGTCATGGGTGGACTTACACATTTATTTTTGCTGAGTCCTTTGAGAGTAAGTTGTAGACATCATGTCATCTACGTCCTAAAGTACTTCAATGCACATATTTGTATTCTCCTGCCGTGCAGTGGTAGAAGTACCAAGCACAAGAAAGATGGCATTGATTAGTTGTCTTCTGTAATGTGCGGTCCAGAGCAAATTTTCTCTTATGGTCTCCATCATGTCCTTAGTTGTAATAGTTTTTATTTTTGATCCAGGCCAATTCAGGATACATATTGCATTCACTTGTCATGTCTCATTGGTATCCTTTAATTAAGAATGATTCTACAGGCTAATTTTTTTCTTTCTCTCTTGAGTTGACACTTTTTAAAACTTTTTCTATTTGTTGAGACAAGATTTCTATTTGTTGAGACAAGATTTCACTATGTACTCAACCTCTCCATCCTCCTGTGTCAGCCTCCTGAGTGCTGGAGTTACTGGCATGTGCCAACATGCCCTGTTTATGAGTTGACAATTCTGAGTGCCTAGGGCAGGCTTTGTTTAGCAGTTAGCAGTGTCCCGTGCCTCCCAAGTGCCCAGTGCTGTGCAGCTACCAGGGAAACGTGGAAACCAAGGCATGTGCGGCCCTTTTGCTGTTGTTGTTCATGGTGTAGTGGGAGAGCCTGAGGGCACATAAGTAAATTACAGAAAAATGAAAAATACTATGAGGGATGGAAGAGAATGTATGGTGAGACATTCACGTGCCTAAAACCAGACAAGAGAGGGGAGAAACCTGTTGCTTTTGATGGGGTGACTAAGAGAGGTCTCTTGGAGGTGGTGATATTCAAGTTGACACCCAAAGCACAGGAAAATCCCAACAGGGGGCAGGGATGATGATGGCATTCCAGGCAGAGGGAACAGCAAGTGCAGAGGTCCAGAAGCTGAAGGTGCTTGGCCTGGCTGAGGAATGAGGTGGCTGGTTTGACGGTAGAAATGCTGAGCAGAGGTGGGAGGTTGATGCTCCGGGCAGGAGCCAGATCATGCTGAGTTTTCCATATAGTTTAAGGGGCAGTGGTCAGCCCCTGGAGGGCTTACAAAGGGGAGGGTCAATAACTGAGGCTTACTCTAGAAAGATGACCATCTGCTGCTTAAAGTACCACCAGGGGCAGGGGGATGAAATCTCTGCCATGTGTTAGAGAATATTACAAATTCAAGGTGGTGTCTGCAAGAATTGAGTGGTATCACAAAGGATGGCTGAAAATTTCTGGTCTGTGTTTGTGTTTGAGGTTGTACCTGACTAGTTTCTGAGGCATGGAGTAGGCTTGCTGGAAGGGCTGGTGGGGACGCCTCTTGTTCTTTCATCCTGTCACGGGTCAGTGCCTTTTGTCCTGACATTGCCACACCCTGGGAGCAACACAGCCGTCTGTAGCCTCCTGAGCGGTTTCTCGTTTGCCTGTGGGCTGTGGCGTGGAGGGCCTGCCTCCCCTCCCTGCACCCTCCCTGCAGGCCCCACGCAGAGCCCACCTACCTCTGCTCCAGGTCCTTCAAGTCGACCACACCAGCCCTGAACCAAGCCTAAGAGGAGCCAGCCTTGGTACACGCATGCCTGAGGCTATGTCCCTTCAGTGTGTAGTTCCACTGGGAGTAACGAGTGTGTATAGATGTGTGATGACCTGATTGCCATTTGTCTCCGTGCTGGGCTGTGAACTCATGGCTGGGCAGGGACACGTCTGTGTGTTTGTCACGCAGCCCCCGAGTGTCCTGTCCTAACCTTGCAGCAGCAGGGCTCTCCCGAGAACCAGTTACGGTGGGAATTTAGGAAGTGTGGGGCTGGCTTCTGTGAAGTCTGAAAAGCGTGGGTTGCTTTCTAGTGGTCTGTTACTAACCCAACCTGGGCAGTGTCCAAGGGCCCAGAAACACGAAATGAGGGAGGGCCGGGATGCCGAGCATTAGAGAGTATTTGGAGACACTGGGCATTTCCTGTCATCCTAATGCAAGGACCCAGGACATGGTGAAATACAAGTCCCCCTTACCTTCAGAGGAGGCACAGTCTTCCTCTTTTTTTTTTTTTTTTTTGGTACTGGGGGTTGAACCTAGGGCCTTGCGCTTGCATACTTTCCAAGTGCTAGACCACTGAGCTGCACCCCTCAGCCCATTTTTTTACTTTTTGAGACAGGGTCTCACTAAGTTATGCAGACTGCCTCCGGTCTCAAACTTGTGATCCTCTTGTCTCCGCCTCACAAGCCGCTGGGATTACAGGCATGGGCCACCACACCCGGTTTCTTCCTCTTCTTTTTATGACCATTGCCCACCCTCCCCATCTACATCTTGGCTCTCATTCTCCATGTTGGAGTGTGACAAGGGGTGTGTTTTATTTTTCTGTTCTATGCCAAATCTTGGCTAGGCAGAGGAAGTTCTGCAATCAGAATTTTACCTTCTCAGCTCTTCCCTCAGGACGTTGCTCTGAAAGAACGTCCCAGTTCACCAAAGACCTGGGCCCGCCTCAGCATGAGCCCTGTTCTGCTTGGGGTGTATTTATTTCCACATGGTGCTAGGCAAATGCACTGCTGTGTCCCCACATCCCTGTGACATCCTGTTGAACCACCTTTTGAATTACCACTTAGAATCTGTGTGGCAGTGGGTGGATTACTCAGGATGTGGTGGTTGCAGTGTGAAGAAAGAGACTATTCTTGGGTGGTCCCAAACTGAAATCCAACCATAGTGTCCCTTCCTCTTCTTCCCATGAGAATAAAATATCCACAGTATGCATTCAGAGACTCAAAGTCACACAGATTAAGAAGTTGGAGCTCCCCATGAGTGGAAAACTGTCATTTCTAGTTAACTACAGTCCCCACCTCTCTCTATTGTCCTCAAGAACAAATGACTACTGGTTTTAAAAAGTAGACTTACTGAGTGGTCACACATCTTTCTTTCTATTTTGGTTGTTAGGGGTGGTGAACTAGGAACTTGTGGCCACCTAAGAGGGCAGCTACTTCTCAACTTTAGGCAGTTGTGGCCACATGAGAATATGGGCCCAATGTCATTTGATAATAATTTTCTGCTCTTTTTTATTTTTCATTTCATTTTATTTTATTTGTGTGTGTGTATTTTGAGACCAGGTCTGACTGTGTTGCCCAGGCTGGTCTTGAATTCCTGGGCCCAAATGATCCTCTTGCCTCACATGAGTGGCTGGGGCTATAGGCACAGGCCATTATGCCTGGTGATAATCTTTTTTTCTTCTCTCCTCCCCTCTCCCCTCTCTTCCTCTCCCCTCTCCCGTCTCCCCTCTCCACTCTCGTATTTGTGGTACTGGGGCCTGAGCCCAAGGCCTCACACAGTTTTTGCCAGAGCTCTACCATTGAGTTGCACCCTCAGCCCTTTTTTATAATTTTTTATCTTGAGGCAGGGTTTTGCTAAATTACACAGGCTGCCTCTGGGCCTCAATTTGCAATCCTCCTACCTCTGCCTCTGGAGTTGCTGGGATTACAGGTGTCACCACACCTGGCTTGAAAATCTACTTTTTAAAGAGAAGCCATATATCTGGATTTATATGTAAAGTAGTTATGTCCAACTGCTACTCACATTTGAACCACAACAGCTAGTAATGTGGCCCCACAAAATCTTTTAATGTGTTTTTTAGCATTTATTTTCTTTGTGACCCCCCTTTATTATGCATATGCACTAACTATATTATATAATTTACATGTGCCCCAAGCTAATTCCTCTTTACTTGATGTGGCCCAGAAGTCAAAAGGTTGGATTCTCCTGGTAAAGTATTCTAATTTTTTCCCTATAGGATTGAATCCAGGGCCTTGCTTATGCTAAACAAGTGCTCTACCAATCAGGCACACCCCCAGCTCTAAAATCTTCTAATTTTCAAGTGTCAACAAGAAAGCCATGTGTTTTAAAAGATTTGTGTGTGTTAAAAAAAAGAAAAACCTTAATATCTATGCCCCAAACATAGGAGCTCCTAGCTTTATAAGACAAACCTTATAGAATATAAAGAACTTTATTGGTCCAGAATCAATAATAATGGGGGACTTCAATACCCCACTTGTGTCAAGAGACAGGTCATCAAAACAAATCAACAGAGAAACGTCAAATCTAATGTCCACCCTAAACCAGCTGGATCTTACAGATATATACAGAATATTTCACCCACACGATGAGGAATACACATTCTTCTCAGCTCGACATGGTACGTTTTCTAAAATAGATCATATGCTAGTCCATAAGAACTCCCTCAACAAGTTCAAGAATATACAAATTATCCCCTGTTCCTTATCAGATCATAATGGGATAAAATTGGAGCTCAAGAGCATGAATAATCCCAGAAACTTTACAAACTCATGGAGAC
>VMDO01029576.1:0-22472 GCA_007922755.1 Pedetes capensis | reverse complement strand
TGGAGCCTTGTGTTTCGCCAGTTCTTTCAAGGCAGCTTCCACTTCGTCCTTCAACACCATTGGTTCCTCTTCGTATGCAACCTCTTGGAATGGTTGGTCATCTACCAATTCTTTCTTGTATAATGACTCTGTGTATTCTTCCCATCTTCTTTTGATGTTTCCTGCATCATTTAATATTTTCCCTGTAGAATCTTTCACTGCTGCCACTCAAGGCTTGAATTTTTTCTTCACTTCCTTAAGCTTGAGAAACACAGAGCATGTTCTTCCCTTCTGGTTTTCTGCCTCCAGCTCCTTGCACATGTCATTATAATATTTGTTTTTGTCTTCTTGAGCTGCCTTCTGAAATCTTCTGTTTAGTTCCTTAACTTCATCATGTCTTGCTTTTACTTTAGCTGCTGGACATTCAAGGGCAAGTCCTACTGTCTCTTTTGACATGTAATTTGGTCTTTTCTTTTTTTCTTGTCTTTATAAGAACTTTTTGCTTCCTTCTTGAATGATATCTTTGATGTCATGCCACAACTCTTCTGGTCTCCTATCATTTGTGTTTAATGCATGAAACCTATTTTTGAGGTGGTCTCTGAACTCAGGTGGGATATACTCAAGTCATACCAAGGCTCTCGTATAGTTGTTCTAATTTTCTTCAGCTTCAGTTGAACTTGCATATGAGAAGTTGATGGTCTGATCCACAGTCAGCACCTGGTCTTGTTTTGACATTTTGTACAGAGCTTTTCCATCGTCTCTTTCCACATATGTAGTCAATTTGGTTCCTGTTTGTTCCATCTGGTGAAGTCCATGTGTATAGTCTCCATTTATGATGTTGAAAAAATGTATTTGCAATGAAAAGGTCATTGGTCTGACAAAATTCTATCATGCGATCTCCAGCTTCGTTTCTGTCACCAACACCACATTTTCCAACTACTGAGCCTTCTTATTTATTTCCAACCTTTGCATTCCAGTCACCAGTGATTATCAGTACGTCTTGATTGCATGTTTGATCTATTTCAGATTGCAGAAGCTGATAGACGTCTTCCCTTTCTTCCTTTGTGGCCTTAGTGGTGGGTGCATAAATTTGAATAATAGTCATATTAACTGGCCTTCCTTGTAGGCGTATGGATATTATTCTATCACTGACAACATT
Organism: Pedetes capensis; assembly: GCA_007922755.1. NCBI lineage: Eukaryota > Metazoa > Chordata > Mammalia > Rodentia > Pedetidae > Pedetes > Pedetes capensis. The sequence goes on along the minus strand of VMDO01029576.1, from coordinate 21,334 downwards.
GTATTTCATGACAACTCTTGAAATGTCTTTTTGATGATGAATGCAACCCCATTTCTCTTGAGTTTATCATTCCCAGCATAGTAGACCATATGATTGTGTGACTCAAAATGGCCTATGCTGGTCCATTTGAGCTCACTGATGCCTAGAATGTCAATGTTTATGTGCTCCATTTCTCTTTTAACGATTTCTAATTTTCCTAGATTCATACTGCGTACATTCCATGTTCCAATTATTAGTGGATGTTTACAGTTGTTTCTCCTCATTTTGAGTTGTGTCACATCAGCAAGTTGAGCACCCTGGAGCTTTACTCCATTTCCATCATCACGGTAGACTCCACTTGGAGGAGGCAACTCTTCCCCAGTAGTCTTTTGAGTGCCTTCCAACCTGGGGGCCTCATTTTCCAACACTATATCTCACAGTGTCTCTTTGCTATTCATAGGGTTTTCAATGGCTAGTTGTTTCAGGAGTGGTTCACAAGGTCCTACTCCCTAGTCTGTCTTAGTCTGGAAGCTCAGTTGAAAACCTGTCCACCATGGGTAACCTTGCTCATGTCCGAGGTTACAGTGGCAGAGCTCTCAGCCTTATCACAACACGTAAGCCCTCTCAGTGCGGCAAACTGATAGACATGTGGGGGCTCTGATGGTAAAATAATTAATGCAAGGACACATATATAGCATAAGAAAAAGAGGAGGAGAATAGAAAGAGGGAAGAGAGTAAAACAAGAAAGGAAGAAAATAAAAATAAAAAAGAAAATAGGAAAAAACTTCACGCATACACGCTACCACCCACGTAAAATTCGCTTGTAGTCAGGTGCGGTGGTATACACCTGCTGGGTTGTACAAACTGCCTCTGATCTCAGGCTTGTGGTCCTCCTGCCTCCGCCCCCCAAGCCGCTGGGATTGCAGGCGTGCACCACCACACCTGACTAGAATTGTTTTATATGTGTGTGTGAGCATGTATGCATGATTTTGTTTTTGTTTTTGTTTTGATTTTGTTTTTTGTTTCTTGGGTTTTTTGTTTGTTTGTTTGTTTTTGTTGTTGTTGTTTGGTTGTTTTTGTTGTTTTGTATGAGGGTTTGAAACCAGGGTCTTGTGCCTATTCGCTTTGTAGGTGCTGGACTGCCACGCTGCGCCCCCACCCCATATTTTTTTTACTTTTTGAGACAGGGTCTCGCTGGGTTCCATAGGCTGCCTGTGATCTTGGGCTTGCGATCCTCCTGCCTCCGCCCCCCAAGCCGCTGGGATTGCAGGTGTATACCACCGCACCTGACTACAAGCGATTGTTTTGAGGGTAGAGCCATATTTTCTGAGATGTTTTTGCTAAAAGAGTAACTATATACTTTTGTTGTAGAGATTTTTAAAAAAATTTTTATTCAGCCATTTACTTCCCATTCATTTAGTTCATCTCTATCACCATGTTTCAAGAAGGATTTTTAAGAGCTTTTAAAGGAATGTGTTGTTTTATAGTTAATATAACAACAAATTGAACAGTCCTGGAAGATGGTGCTTACTTCTGTAATATGTCTAATCCCAAACATTCAGCTTATCTGAAGACTCTAGGATAACGTCTTTAGTTTAAGGTTATCGGATTAGCAACTTTAATTCGAATGGGGCAATGTTAAGTCTTCCTGTAACATGCTGACATGCTGTAACAGAATGTATACAGATTCCAGCACTGATACCCTCAGAGACCATCATTCTACCCATGCCCACCTCAATGTCTTTTTTAGTTGCCTCAGAGTCTCTGCTGCTAATCCTTTGGAAACAATTGTTTGATATCTCTCTCTCTCTCTCTCTCTCTCTCTCTCTCTCACTCACTCACTCAAGAAAAGTAATAGAGTACAGTTTGAAGACAGTATAAACCAATACCTAAAAAAAAATCGATCTGTTCCGAATGCAAAATATACAAACACTTTGGAAGCTAGTTTGGCAGTTTCTTACAAACCTAAATATATTCTTACCACATGCTACACCAATAGCATTCTTTAGATTGACCAAAGTGAACTGAAAACATAGGTCCCCTGAAAACCCTGCATGTGAATGTTTACAGCAGCTCCATTCATGATTGTCAGAACTTGGAAATAACCAATATGTCTTTCATAGGTGAATGAATAAATAACCTGTGGTCCATCTGACTATGGAATATCAGTCAGTGACAACACCAAATGAGCTATTCAATCACAGGCAGATGTGGAAGAAATGTAAATGAGTAATGCTAAGTGAAAGAGGCCAATGTGAAAAGGCTACCATTCAATGACACCAACTACATAATATTCGGGAAAAGACAAAACTACGAAGACAATGAAATGGTCAGTGCTTGCCAAGAGTCTGGGAGGGAGAGAGAAATGAGGGGTTAAGAGGTGGAATCTGGGGCAGTTTTAGGGCCATGAGACTATTCTGGATGAGACTGTCAGAATGGTTATCTGTCATTCTACATTTTTCAAAACTCGTAGAATGTAAGACACAAAGAATGAACCCAGACATAATCTATGGATCTAGTTATTATATCAATATTGGCTTATCAATTAAATGTCCCACACTATTGCAAATGAAAGGGGAATCTGTGCAGGGGAAGTGTTGAGAGGTCTCTGGGAACTATGTACGTTTTCCTTAATATTTCTGTAAACCTAAAACTGCTCTCCCTGCAGCCATAGCCCTGTGGCATCCGATCCCATCAGATTCAGAAGCAAAGCAGGGTTGGGCCTGGTTAGTACTTGGATGGGAGACCTCCTAGGAATACCAGGTGCTGTAGGCTTGGGAGAAGGACTTGGCAACCCACTACCAAAAATCAACCCGCCATTGAAAACCCTATGAATAGCAGAGAGGCACTGACAATGGTGTTTTGCCTGTTGTACATAGGGTTGCTATGAGTCAGACACCAACTAGAAGGCACCTAACAACAACAACAAAACTGCTCAAAAAATAAATTTTATAAATTACTAAAAATCTCAATTCAAGAAATGCACCCTGACCACACTTTCCTGAGAAAGTGTATCTCTTTGGTTCTACCCTTCCCAAATCTCTGTATTTCAGAAATCTTTCTTTATGTGTCTACAGCTAAAATCCATGTGGATAGCTTTCTCCAAACAAAAGGTCAATTGGCCTCAGAAATAAAGTCTAATTGCAACTTTATAAGAGACAGAAGTACTTTATAGCTTTAAAATGATTGTTTTTCCAGAATCAACTCATTAAAAGTTCAAACATTCTGAAAAACTCATCTCCTATGATATGGTTAAGAAATCCAAGGACAAGTCTCTTGGTGTAGTAGCTCTCTGTAGCTGAAATGCAGAGGAATTTCATTTTAGATAATAGCCATTGCACATTTAGTCTGAGAGTAAATTATTTTTGCACTTCCTAAGTCATCCTCTGACCCCCAGGGGGTTTCTTCCTTTAGAAAGGAAGAAAAATCTCCACCAGTGAATACTGAAATAGACATCTGAGCATTGCTATCATTTCTTGTTTTTCTGTGAGCCTTCATGGCAGGTCAGACTTACTCATCATTATCACTTCTATTCAAAAATTATGAAAATTCAAGTCAATCACCAAGAAAGGGAGTTTATTTAAATTGTAGGGAAAATTCTAGGCTGGATCTTATGGTCCCAGACCATATGTGGTATGGTCGTACAGAAGGGTTTTTTTAAAAAGACTTGAAAAGTAGTTAAACTAAAAAACAGCTCAGGGTGGTCATTCTTTCACATGGGTCTTGTGGTTGTAGGCATTCCTTACAGGTCTTTTAATCATCTTTGTTCTCCTTTCTCTCTGTAAGGTCCACAAAGTGCCTTTGCTCAGAAACCCAGTAGTTTTTGATTATCACATCTTAACTACCACCCACCCATGGCAAGAAGCATTATTAGGTATGAAGATTGTAGGAAGGATAGTCATGCACTTTTTGGTTTTGCAACCTATCAGGGATACTTCAGGGTACTTGTTTTTTAGTTAGTGAAGAAATCCAATGTAGAAATATCTCATAAGATCCATTTACTTAGGATTTATGTTGAAAGGAAAGTGCTATGTCTTTGCTGCTGAATTTTGTATCACTACCCCTTCTCATTAGTTTTCATTTTTGAACATAATCTTCCAGGTAGGTACTAGAAAATAAGATGGGAAACATATATAATGAATTGCTTATGTATTTAATTATTAGCTTCAAGAGTATGTGATCCTGATCACTTGGATAAGGTGGAATCCATCAGCTTTCTCTAGTACAAAGCTGTTCCTCCTCCTTTTATAATGAATACGTATTTATAGGAAGATACTTTGAGGTTGCATAGAACATTCTGTTCTTCATGAACATTTCACTTACTTAGTATCCACCGATAATTCTTGTCTAGATCAGGTATTACCACTATGGCTACAAAACACACTTCCTGTGCCCCTTATGTAATGCATTAAGAAGGACAAAACATTACATCCACACAGGGCCAAAAATTTATATATATTTTAAGAAAGGAAAACACTATTAAAATTTCAGTAATATATACCAATAACAAAAGATGAATACAAGTCACGTTTGACTTCTGCAATTGCAAGAGGTGCTCAGAGAGGTCACCACAGCCAAAGAAGCAGGACTTGTTGCTGTGCAAGGCCTCCCAGATCTTCCCCTGTGCACATCACACACAGCGCCACATGTCTCAGATTTACCACGAGTGCGTGCAACTGTTAGGCATGTCGGAGGTTCTCTTGCACACTGACGTGTCCGTTGTCCTACTTCCCCAATGTTCTTAAATTTCAAATACCACATCAAAATGGACTTGCGCTCCTTGAACCACAATAGTGCTTCCACCATTTTTTTGCCTGTCTTGTCTGTCGCGTGGTGGTGCTAGCGTTCATTTGACTAACGCCATCTTTTGAGCAAACATCATACTACACATTGCTACTGTAATTCAGGTCAGCTTCAGAAAGTATCACATAGGTAATATCACATTTCTTAAGGTGGGTACACATGTTTTTGGCATACCCAGTGTGTAATGTTCCTATCTAAAATGCATAACTGGAGTCTAATCATGAGAAAACATCAGACAAGCTGAAGGTGAAGGCATTCTACAAAAGAAATGGTTTATAATTTTAAAAATTGCAGTATCACAGAAGAAAAGGAAAGGCTGAGGAACTTTACATGTTAAAGAACCCTAAAAGACTAAATACAGTGTGTGATCATGGATTACATACCAAACCAGAAAAATTTGCTATAAAGACATTTATGGGGACACTTGGCAAAATGGGCATATTGACTGTTAATTAGATAATCATATTGCATCAGTGTTAAATTTCATAAATATTGTGACTACATTGTGGTTATGTGAAGAGAATATTGTTTGAAAATACTTATAATTATTCATGAATAGTGGGGGATGATATTGGCAACTTATTCTCAAATTGGTCAGAAAATAGTCTGCATATATAGCTAAAGCAAGCATGATCAGGCAGGTGGGACAAATGGTAATTAAAATGAGTGATGCTAGATAAATGGCCCATGGGAGCTTTTAAGTTTGAAATTATTTATTTTTTAACTGTTACAAACCAGGAATGTGGTTGTTATTGTTAGGTGCCATCAAATTGGTGTCCTACTTATAGCGACCCAACATACAACAGGCAAAACAGTATTGTTTTTGCTTCTCTGCTGTTCATAGGGTTTTCAATGGCTGATTTTTTTTGGGGGGAGTGGGGTACCGGGTCTTTCTCCCAAGCCTATATCACCTGTGTTCCCAGGTGGTCTCCCATCCAAGTACTAACCAGGCCTAACCCTGTTTAGCTTCCGAGATCTGACAGGATCAGACACCACAGTGGTAAGGCTGCAGGCCAGAAATGTGGTATCAGCCAGTAATCCCAACACTTAGGAGGCTGAGGCTGGATGATCATGAGTTTGAGTCTTGTCTCAAACAAAAAAACAAACAAAAGTTCAACTACCACTCTACATGAAAAAGAATTTTATGATCTTGGACATTTATTGTTATTTTTTAATATGACAGGTTTTTTAAAACTCTACAGAAATTTTTTAAATTTATATTTCTTAGCTGCAAGAAGTGGCTGGGGTTTAGCTCCGTGGGTAGAGTGCTTGTTCTGCATTCTTTGAGGTCCTGGCTTTGATCCCCCATACCACAAAAAATGGGTGAAGGACCTGGTAGCCCACTTCCAAAACAATCCCGAAATGATCAGCCATTGAAAACCCATAAACAGCAGAGAAGCACTAACATCGTGCTAGGCATGGCACAGTTCATGGAATGTTTCCTTCTGTTGTACATACGGTCACTATGAGCTGGACCTGACCCAGCAGCACCTAACAATAACAACAAGCTGCAAGAAACTTCTCTCTGTATTTATTCCCCAATCACAGAGAAACCCTTATTTACAAAATTAAAACAGGTGAACTGTACTGGGAGAGACACTAGAAATAATAACACAGTCAGACCTTCAGGAACTGGAGCACCAGTCATTTTGATGCATGATGCAAGAGCCTCTCTAGAAATCCAGGTAGTTTTATATTCCTTTGTTGTGGTCATTGATCTTTTGCATAACGACTGTTATTCTCAGGACTTAGCTCTTTTCTGTGTCTGATTCCCTCTGCTACCTGTGTTTCTCTTGTGTGTCTTACGTTCAGAGTGTCACAAAGGAGGGTTTGGGCTGGATTAGTTAGTCATCATCCAATATTGAGAACAGCAAGGCAGAGTTCTCCTGCTAGTCCATTAACACAGACAACTGGACAGGAATCCCCTTATGTTGAGCTTACAATACTCATCTGATTTGTATCAGAATCTACTAAACTTCAGATCATTAGCAAGTTCAATAACAGACACAGTATTCTATGTTACATCATGAATTCACAGTCCAATAATTACTGTGGTCAGAGTATCATGGCTATAGATCACAAAGAAGAGAAACCTATGAGAAATTACCCACCTGTGACTGCTTTCTTCAAAGAGACATCTCCTTCTCAGTATGTCTGAGGATTGGCAAAGGCCTCTCTGATTATTGATTAAGGCCTATATATATATTCTCCATAGAAAAAAAATCAACTGGTCATTCCTTATCTAAGCCATAGGGTATGTATCAAGAAATTACGTTCACATGTGTCATGAAGCACACAGAGTTCCAAGTCAAAGGTATTGGCCCCAATTTGTAACTCCATCACCTATTGGCTGTGTGGCTTTGGAAAAATAACTTAGAATTCTAATGCTTGTTCCCTTCATTGGTAAAGATGATCATATTGCTTGTTGGAGAGTTAAGTAACCCTATGAAAGGATTGTGTGGGGATTAAATAAGCTGATATACATAAAGCATTTGCATAGTATTTGGTGTGGACTGGGGTTTAGGTCACTTGGTAGAGTGCTTGCTCTGTGCACTCTGAGGCCCTGGGTTCCATCCCCAGCACTGCAAAAATGGGAGAAGGACCTGGCAGCCCACTCCTGAAACAATCAGCCATTGAAAACCCTATCAGTAGCAGAGAAACACTGACACAGTGTCAGGCATGTCACAATGTCGGGTAGTGTTTCCTTCATTGTACAGAGGGTCGCTATGAGTTGGGCCTGACTTGACAACACCTAACAACAACAACAGTGTGTGTGTGCAGTGTGTGTGTGTGTGTGTGTGTGTGTGTGTGTGTGTGTGTATGTGGGTGTGTGTGTAATTTCATCACAAAATATCTGTGATAGTCTCTGATGTTTTGAAGTAATAAAGCCTGATTTGGATAGTCAATGTTCTCATCCAGATTTTGTGACATATTACCAACTAGTGTCAGTTTGAATAGTGTTGATATAAATTGAAAATATGCCAGGTTTATTAACACCAGTATTAGCAGACTTTTTAATTAAGTTGCTGATTCTGTCAATAATATACTGTTGTTTCTGAAAAGAATTGCATAAGCATTTTGTGTTGCTTTTTATAACTTTTATTCTGTAAATTTCATTTCTTACATGTGTGGAGTGAGGCAAAATTTCGATATCTATGCAAGAGTCCAGGCAAAATTGCATAACATGTTTATTGCTCCAAAAAAATGATGTGTTCTTCAAAACATAGGTCTTGCTTTCAGGAACTTTAAATATACTAGATCAATTAAAAAAATTTTTTTTAATGTACAGATTGATCCTTCTGGAATCCTTGCTCTTGGATAGATGGTTGATGGCCTCTTCAAGAGTGTCTATAATATAGCCTTCAGTATGCTGGAAGTGAAAATTACGTTTCTCATGCCAGTGTGTGCTTGTAAGGATTTCTACTTCCACACTCCCATAACATAGTAACTGCTCCCTGTCTGTCTTTGTGGCCTGCAGCCATACCTCTGTGATGTCTGATCCCATTAGTACTTGGATGGGAGACTGCCTGGGAACACCAGGCACTGTAGGCTTGGGAGAAGGACCCATCAACCCATTCCCAAAAAAACCTGTAAATAGCAGAGAAGCATGACAATAGTGTTTCATCTGTTGTATGTAGGGTTGCTATAGGTTGGACACTGACTTGAAGGCACCTAAAAACATCTGTCTTTTTACCGAATATACAATACAAAAGGCACTTGCATCCATAAAAACTGGGTAAGATGTGATATTCCAGCCTTATTATATAATTTACATAAGCCATTGAAAAAGCAGAGGGTTCATTTTCTACACTAGAGGAGACGATTTTTAGAAGATTCTTCCTATTTGAACAGTGGAGCCATGTTGACCAAGTAAGAATATTTTCCTAAGATATGTTGCCATTCACATTCATTAAATTGCCTTCTTTATTCTGTTTTGTATCCACCACAAACAAGTTGAGTTTTAGAAATGTCTCCCTGTACTGAAGGACTTGAGTCAGATCTTTAAGATTAAAGTTAAATTTGTTCTGGCTCATGAAACCTCAGCAATTGTTTTTAATTTCTTTTCCTTCTCTCCTTCCTTCCTTCATTCCTTGCTTCTTTCTTCCCTTCCTCCCTCCCTCCCTTCCTTCCTCCCTTCGTTCATCAGTGCTAAGTTTCAAACCCAGGGCCTCGGGCACGCTAGACAAGCACTCTTCCACTGAGCTGTGTCCCCAGCCTCTGCTTTTATATTTCTTTCACTGATTATAATTTCACATATCAACTTGATACTTTATATCCAACCCCTGTTTGAAGGTATGCATCTCTTTACAGGGAAAAATCCATATAGGTTTTTAAGGGAATCCTCTCTTTTTACAAGACACACATCCATTTAAAGTTGTAATCTGTCCCTGTTGTCACTTCTGCCAAGGAGTCAATTTAGCTGTTGGGGTAGAGTGATGGCAAAGGTATTTTCAAATTTTCCACCCCTCCCCATTTCCTTGCTCTTCACTGTGGCTTTGCAGAGGTGGATTCTATTTCCCCACCCCTAGAAGCTGGTTGGGGCTGGGATTTGGCTCAGTTGGTAGAGCACTGCACTGCAGTCTCTGAGATTCTGAGTTCAATTCCCAGCACCGCAAAAATGGGAGAAGGGCCTGGCAATCCACTCCCAAGGCAATCCTGAAACAGTCAGCCATTGAAAACCCTATGAGGGTCACTATGAGTCGGATACCGACTCGACGGCACCTAACAACCTACCAACAACAAGAAACTGGTTGACCTCATGATGTGCTTTGGCCAACAGAACCCTGGAAAGATGACTGTGTCTGCGTCCTGAGCCCAAGCCCTGTATGCTTTCACTGTCTTCCATGTGACCAAGCTCAGGCTAGCCTGCTGGAGCAGGCAGAGCACCCATTGCAGGCCATCCTGCACTTACCACCCTTCCAGCTAACTGCAGGTACGTGAGCTCCAGACCCACCAGCCAATCCTCAGACTGTGAGCAAAGTAAGTATTTATTGTCATAAGCCACTGAGGTTTGAGGGTTGCTTGTTATACACTGTTATCATGGCAACAGATAAAGAATAGAGTCCTTAATGTTATTTTTGTTCTATTGGCTACAAAGATTCTTAGAGGACGATGCTAATCAAGCAAATGGTATTAAATATCTGTACGCCTAACATCTTTCTAGTTCACAGTAGGGCTCCAGAAATAGTATGTTTACTGAATTTACAAATAAGTAAAGAAACCTACTGAACGAACTACACTTAGTGCTATGTGAGGGACATTTCTTTAGCCCAAGAAGGTTACATTTCTGTAAGTATTAACAGTTGGGAATAATTCTTCCTGTAAGTCACACAAGAAGGCTTTACCACAAACTTCCTGGAAGGCCCAAGTGCAGACTACATGTGGTCAGTTGTCATGATTTTTCTGTCTTTCGTATGTGCTTTTTAATAATTGGTTTCAGGCTTCTATGTATGCTTATTAGGACAACAGGGTCATTATAGTGCTTACATTTTCTATACCTTTTTTGATTTGTCTGGGGCTGGGATTTAGCTCAGTTGGTAGAGCACCACTCTATAGTCTCTGAGATCCTGAGATCGATTCCCAGCACTGCAAAAATGGAAGAAGGATGTGGCAATCCACTCCTGAGGCAATCCCAAAACAATCAGCCATTGAAAACCCTATGAGGGTCACTATGAATCGGACATGACTTGATGGCACCTAAAAACAACAACAACTCATTTGTCTATTAATCATTGTAGCAAGTATGACCAAATCACATTATGATTATAGATTTATAAATCCCTATTTATACCTCTTTCCATTTTTGCTTCCTATATTTTGGATACATGAGAATTTAGACTTTTAAAAAGTATTCCTAGTTCATTGAATGTTTTACTATTAGGAAATGTCTGTCTTTATCTTAGTAGTGCTTTTTGTTGTGAAGTTTATCTTGTGTGATATTAGTATATGTAACCAGACCCTCAAATCAGTGTATTTCCTGATGTACCCTTATTTCTCTTCTTTCATGAACCTTTGGAAATATATCAGCCAACTCTGAAGGAAAATTCTGGCAGGATGTGTGTCTTTTTCTAGATCATAGAAAGTCCATTTGTGGAAATAATGGAGTAGACTCTGAGATTGGGAGGTTTTATTTTTCTACGTTGGGAAATAAGATTACTATATCAGGATGCTTTTAGCTATAACTAACAGATTTCTTTATTAACAATGGCTTAAGAATTGTGATGTTTAATTTTTTTCAAATAACAAGCAATCTAGAAATTGCAGTTTGGGGGCAAAGTTTAAAATGTCTCAAGCTTACCATCCTCAAAATTTAGAATTAGGCCTCTTTTCTTGGTTCATGATGCCTCATGGTCACAAGATGGCTGCCCTAGCTCTGTTCATAATGGCCACAGTCAAGGGCAGAAGAGAATGGGCTGGTGGGGAGAGAGCAAAAAAGAAATGTCCATGAAAAAATATTTTTGAGAGCCCTCCTCTTCAGACTTTCTCTTAGATCTTATCAACTAGAACAGTGTCACATGGGCACCCTAAGTTCAAGAGAGGCTGGGTAAGTAACATGTGGTTAACATGAACGGAATAGTCATCCTGGCCATGAGCAGTCATGACCCACATTCCCTGATATCTTCTCAAATAAACTGGAATTCTGTTAACAAAGAAGGAAAGGCAATGTCTGATGGACAGCCAACCTCTAGTGCTTCTGCAACAGCCATGAGCCTACATTTCATATCTTCTGTAGCTGCTGGCTCGTAAGTAGTATATAAACGCCATGGCAACAAGAACCTCATCAGCCTCAATCATTGCTGTATCTTTCGCACCAGAGCAGAATTACCAGCCCATAGTAAATAAGCAGTAAATATTGATTGTTATGTTATGTTATGTTAGGTGCCGTCGAGTCGGTATCCGACTCGTAGCGACCCTCATAGGGTTTTCAATGGCTGAGTGCTTCGGGATTGCCTTGGGAGTGGATTGCCAGGCCCTTCTCCCATTTTTGCAGTGCTGGGAATTGAACTCGGGGCCTCAGAGACTGCAGCGCAGTGCTCTACCCACTGAGCTAAATCCCAGCCCAAAATATTGATTGAGATGATGTAATTTATAACGTTTGTTGTTGTTAAAAACTGATCTTTTCAAAGAACACTACAGGAAAAGTTTCTATCTTGAACAGAACTGGAACCCAAGGACATATAGAAAAATACTACTAAGTAAAAGATAGAGAAGACTTGGATGGGAAACTTAGATGGGAAGGGGGAGAGGGGAAGGTAAGGGGTAAACCTATATGAATAATGTTTATCAAATTGCATATATGAAAATTGTCACAATGAAAAGCATGTCAAAATGAATCACATTATGATGTACATTAAAAATTTCTAATAAAAAAAACTGATCTTTTCTCTGAGAAGTTGAGGGATAAGGCCATGCTACAATCTACTTTATTCAAGCCTAGAAGCTATGTTGAAAATCGTATGTTTATATGGCTATCATCAGGGCCATGATTTAGAGGCCACTGTCTAATTATTTGTTTATTTATTCATTTATTCATTTATTTATTTTGAGACAAGGTCTTGGTATATAGCCCATGCTGGCCTTGAACTCATGATCCTTCTACCTCAGCCTCCTGAGAGCTGGGATGACAGGCTTTTATCACCATGCCTGGCTTATCATTGTCTGATTTGAAGTTAGAAGATATACTTACATTTATTTTGGCTTAAAAAAAAAGCTGTAAAAAGTAAGACAAATTATCTGAGTTACTCCTAAAATCTTTTAAAATAGCATTTAGATTAATTTTATGAGTAAAATACAGTAAAGTCTCATTACACGAAAGAGATCCTCAAGAATTTAATTTTAATTTTATTCTATGATATGACCAATAGAGAATTAACTCTTTCTTTTTTTCTCAGTACTGGGAGGTTGAACCCAGAACCTCACACATGCTGAGCAAGTACTCTACCACTGAGCTGCACCCACAGCCTCCAGCCCCAGCTAAGTTGCATAGGCTGCCTCTGGCCTCAAACCTATGATCCTTCCACCTCAGCCTCTCAAACTGCTGGGATTTCAGGTGTGCAGTATGGTGCCTGGAGAGTTAACTTTTTGAAGGAACAAAACTATGTTTTTATAAGATAGCTTTTTATTGGGAGATATTTTGCCAGTCATTGACATTCACACCCACGGTGTTACTGAGGATTGGCTAAGGTTTGTTCCCAAAGGTTCATATGCTGCAGGTCTGGTCCCCTGTGTGGCAGTGTCAAGGTGGAGGGGCCTTTAAGAGGTGGGGCCTAGCAGGAGGGGATTAGGCCATGAGGGCTCCACTTCCATGGATGGATGGATGGATTAATGTTGCCTCCCAGTTCTACCTTTCACAGCACCTGATCTGTACTCTGAGGTGGGCTGTTACGAAGTCAGCCAGCACCTTCCCTCATTCTCTCTTCTACCAGGCACCACCTGCTGCTCTTGCATGTGCTCCTACCATTGTGGTGCCTCTCCATGAAGCCTTCACCAGAGGTAAGCAGATGCTGGCACTGTGTCCTTGATCCTCAAGAACAAGGAGCTGAAAATAAAACCTTTACTTTATAAAGCACCCAGCCTCAGGTATTTTGTTACAGCAACACAGCATGAACAAAGAAAGGTATGCATGGAACTGGTGCCTCGCCTGCCTCAAGAAGCTTCCTCCTGAATACAGCACTCTGGCAGATACGGTATGTGATATCTACACATGGCCCAGTATAACTGTCACAGAATCAACAGGTGAATCACTATCAGCTGGGGGACTCAGGCAGCCTCTCTTGGGTAAAGGAAATAAAATGTTTACCAGCCTTTAAAGGTTTGAAGCTGAGTAAAGTTAGTTACTTTTCCTCTTCCTTATTTACTCATCTTTTGTAGGTCACCCCACCAGGCTTGCTAGCAATTGTGGAATTCTGACATAATCTTTATATTGCTCCCTGTGCCTTAAGACAAGGATAGCATCCTTGGTCTTTGACAGGAGTCCTCTCTCTGCTTGGTTACTTGGATACAGCCTCAGAATCCTTCCCAGAGCGGTCATTTAGACAGCAAATACCAGTAGATCTGAGGAGATGCTCAAAATAAATGGTGCCTGCCATTTTGGTTGTTATATAGTTTTAGGAAAAAAACATAGATGTGTAATCCCAGTGACTGAGGAAGTGGGGGCAGGAGAATCACAAGTTCAAGGCCAGAGACAGCCTGCACAATTTAACAAGACTACTTCAAAATAAAAAAGGGGTGTGGGGGGCTGGAGGTACAGCTCAATGGTAGAACACTTTGCAAACTATATGCAAGGCCTCAGGTTCACACCCCCCAAGTGCCACAAAAAAAATTAAAAAATAAAAAAGAATTACTTGTGATAGACAACACACATTTTCATCTGTCCATCTATTCATTTATTTGTTCATTCTTTTATCCAAAATCTATTAATTTCTTACCAAGTGGCAGGCACTTTGTTAAAGCCTTAGCATATAAAGAAAATTAATCATGTAAAAACTGAACAGAAAATAATAGAAATTTTAGACTTGGCATCATTGCAACATTTAATAAATGCCAAATAACGAGTCCACCTTATTTGTGTATTTCTATTGGATAGTCCCTCGGTTCAGAATGCACAAGGACATGCTGCCTTGTGTGCAGTCAGGTTCCAATGCAGCCCTTTCGCAAAGAACTGGGAGAGGAGCAACACATCCTGAGCATTCAAGTGTTTCCTCCGTTCCTCTCAAAACAAAGCAAAGCCAAACACAGCACCATCTGCCAGAAGCCGAGCCTGTAGAAGACAAGATCTAAGAGCATCCAGAGTCTCCCAGGCAACAACCTGAATGCATCGGTAGAAGGAACACCTGGGATGTGACACCTTTGCATCCGTGGTTCGGGACCGTGGCAGAAATGCTGGTATGGTGCACATAGGACAAGCTTGTCTGTTTTTTAACTTTCTGACGTGCCCCTGCCATCTCAATTTTTTGACAATCACAGGGAAGATGCCAGCAGAAGTGACCTCTCCTCACAGCTCTGTCACCGTGGGGCGCGTGCTGGGAGATTGGCATCTGCAGCCACATCGTTAGCAAGTTGGCAGCCTCTGTGCCCTGTGCAGGTTGCAGTCAAACCTGCCTTCTACAGCAGCCTCTTTCTGGTTGATTAACTTTAATGTAATTTTAATTAAAAACCACAGTGTCAAAGGGTTTAGCTACTCGAGAAATGAGCACAGACTGCGGCGCAGTGGCAGCAGTCAGTTGGAAAATGGAAATGTGTCCTGACAACGTTGTGTAGGGGCCAGATAAACAGGGTCATCGCAGCGCTGCACCCAACGCAGGGAACAGGCAAGGAGATGGGGGAAGCAGAGGGCAGGCTTGGGCGTCAGGGGCTCCAATGTACGAATTTCAGGTGTCATCAACGTTTTTTGAGACCTTGTTCGGTCCTCCACAAAACCCCCTCTACAATGGCTAGCCATGACCAGTCTATTCCCCTCTTGGCACTTTCCACCCCAAAGTCAACACACAAATCTGGGTTAAGCAAGAATCAAATTTCAGATAGGAGAAAACAACCATGCATTACTGCATTATTCAACTATAGAACTTCTCTTTTGCCCTCTCTATATTTCATAGGAGACTGGGGTTTTCGGTATCAGAAATATGCTTTTCTTTCAAGGAAACCTTCCTCTGGGATATTGTTCCTTGACTCCTTTACAAGTAGTGCCAAGGACTACAAAGGAACAGCTTCCTCCAAGAGCCTGGCTGCAGTACTTGAAAGAGTGAGAGGCGAGGATCTTGCCAATATGTTTGGCCATGCTACAATTCAGAAATAGAGTTTTACTCGCGTAATCTTCTTATGCATTAAAACATAGGTAATTATTTTGAAGTTTCTGGGTAGTCCAAAGGTACTAGGTTTTTAAATTCCCATTGTCCTCTGATTTCACGGTGGATGCCAAGCAATGCTAGAAATGAAAGAATGAAATGTGGTGCTGTGTGGGCGAAGGCTTTTGTTGCTGCCAATGGAACCGGTGCCCCTGTGCCATGCTGAAATGCCCTTTATTTTTCCTCAGCATAGCTGATTTTTCAGAGCCCAACTCTCAGGAGAACACCTAGTGACGTCAATTCTTCAGAGGAGAATTTCCTCCACCGGGTTTGTGGGCCGCTGAGGCTGCTTTGCTGACAGATGGAGCCAGTACAGGTGGGCCCAGGGCCATCTGAACAGAAGGGGCCCAGGACCCTGACCGAGAGGATAGACGGAACGGTGGGGGAGAGTTTAGGGCAGTGGACGGGGAGGGGAGCGGGCAGGCAGAGAGGAGTCCTACACCAAATCCAGCAGAGAGGAGGAAAAGCGAAAACAAGCAGATGGGGGGACTGGGAGAGGTGGTTTGAATTGTGTTACTTGCTTAAGAGACTAATAAAAAGACCACCTCTGGGGATGGGAGTTCACCGCAGGCAGTTTTGGGAAAGTGGAAATCTATCTAAGATGGCCAAATAAAGAAAAATATGAATACAACAAACGTGTAAGCAAACAAGTGAATTGTGTGTAAACCGGAGGAAAGTCCTCTGCAGGCGCCTGCACCTACCCAGGTAGAGTCATTTGCTGGCTATTTCTGGGACTAAAAAGCCATTATTGCTACTTTCACCCCAACTGCTTTCTGCACTAAAATACCAAACAGGATTTTGACTGTCATGACTGTCAGTTCAGCAGATGACATACTTGATCAAAATAGACTTAGAGGGCCATTCAGTACATTGATAAAGTTCCTGTGATGAAAATTTTAAAAAGAAAAAGAAAGACAACCTCCCAGAGTAGAATCTGAGTAGGTTAAACCAGTAGATACAAAACTATCCTCCCTAGAATATTATTTTTTGTCATTTTAAAATTTATGTATGTTTTGGAAAAATGGTTCTATACAAAGAATATGAGGGCTGGGATTTAGCTCAGTGGGTACAGCGCTGTGCTGCAGTCTCTGAGGCCCCAAGTTCAATTCCCAGCACCACAAAAATGGGAGAAGGGCCTGGCAATCCACTCCCAAGGCAATCCCGAAGCACTCAGCCATTGAAAACCCTATGAGGGTCGCTATGAGTCGGATACCGACTCGATGGCACCTAACAACAACAACAACACCATATAGGAGACAGAGCTGTGGCGTAAAGCACTGCCTTTAGGGCTGGGATTTAGCTCAGTTGGTTGAGCGCTGCACTGCAGTCTCTGAGGTCCTGAGTTCAATTCCCAGCACCGCAAGAATGGGAGAAGGGCCTGGCAATCCACTCCCAAGGCAATCTCGAAACAGTCAGCCATTGAAAACCCTATGAGGGTCGCTATGAGTCGGACACCGACTCGACAGCACCTAACAACAACAACAACAAAGAATATGGGGAGGCCTGCGTAGCACATCACACAGATTTTCCTTCTTTACTGGAGGACTTTCCAGAGCCTTCATGTGCTCTCTTACATACACTCCTTTTCTCTAATTTTGCTAATGGAACCCTTTTCGGAAAACATTTCTTAGGGATCCTTTACAAGATACACACCTTGGGAAACAGGGTTACTCTCTCTTGACCCAGGGGAAGGCACACAGGGCTTTGTCATTACCATGGAGGTGACCTGCAGCTGTGTTTAGCTGTGGGCTGGCATTGCCCGTTCAGTTGAGGAGTCATTTGTGTTTCATAGATCGAAATGCAGACAATCAGAGTGGCGGTGATGGCTTGTCTATTTTGTAGTTGTTGTTGTTAGGTGCCATGGAGTTGGGTCCAACTCATAGTGACCCTCATAGGGTTTTCAATGACTGATTGTTTTGGGATTGTCTTGGGAGTGAATTGCCACGTCCTTCTCCCATATTTTATAGTAGACATTTTGAGTTGAAGAATTTATATTTCACACCTGAAATCCTGTTGAAGCAGCAGAATTGTGAGTTTGAGTCTACCCTGGGCTAACCAAACGAGAGAAGAAGAGAGAGAGAGAGACAGACAGACAGACAGACGGACAGACAGACAGATAGATTGTGTTTGATTAGATATTGTAATAAAGAATATTTTATAAGTATTGCCTCTTAGGTACAACCTGAAGTTCTGGTTATGCATATAGCTGTTCTGTGTGTCCCAGCTGAATGACATATTGCTCCTAAAATTTTTTTTGTCTTCATTTATAACTTACATTTGTCATCTACCCTAAAAACTAAATAGATTTTAGGGCCTGTGATAGCAGCAACATGCCTGATTTTACTGATGATTGTGCCTGCAATACGTCTCATGTAATCTGAATGTAATATGAATTAGGTACGAGTTATAACATCAGAAATCATGAGAACTAGCACCAAGCAATGTTGTAGATAACTTCACTAAATATATGCTGCCAAAATCTTGTTTTTCTTTTTCTCTTTTAAATTAAATAATATTGAGCACCAGTTATGTGAAAATCACCCTGCTGTGAACCACAGGGATAAAAAAAAATGAAAGTAGAAGAGAGAGATCCTCTAGGGAGCATATTTTCTGATGGGTGTCACTTTAATACGAGACGATGAAACCCAGTTGGTGGATGGATACAGAGGAGGAGAGATGAGGGTCAGAGGACTATACAATTAGTCATATGCAAGCTCCAGCTTCAAGATGGAGCAGAGGACCACATTTAGGTTCCATTTCATCCACACAATCAATATTGGGTTTACCTTAGCCAGAGATAGCAGATCTGGCTGGAGGAAGAGTGGAAGGCACACTTGATGTAAAAACTCAGTTCCTCTGTGTAAACACACACAGCCATAATCTTGAGAGATTCCACACTGATATAAAGGGAAGTCAACGTTTACTTTTCCTGCTGGATGATAACAATAAGTCCCACGTTTGCATAACACATTTTCGCAGTTGCTTTAGTTCTGTTGTTGCATGTAACCCTCACAATAGCTTTGGGTGGTGTTTTTATTCAAATTTTATAGACTAGGGAACAGAGGTTCGGAGGTGGTTAGGTCCTTATGGTCCTATAACTAGTAGGCTGAGTAACTTGTCTGGCTCTGACTCCTCTGATCCTGCATCCTTTCCATCCGTGCACTCACGTGGAAGGCAGGTGGTTTCATTTTCCCCAGAGCTCCTTCCATAGTGCTGAGCAAATGAAGGTATCCAAAAAATGCAAACCTAGATGACTCTCATTTCCTTTGTGCCCAGCAGTCTTGTTTGATGATATTCCATATGGCATAAGCACACAGCAGGGTTTATGTTTTATTTCTCAGATGCCTTTCTATACTTTAGCAAACTGTCATCAAAACATTCAGTCCCATTATGGAACATCCCCATTCACTTCAGGGCACCGATGACTTACTTACTTTTTATATGTTATTTGCTTGTCTCCTCCACAAACCTAAAACCTCCTAAAGGGAGATGGTGTATGCTGTTTGTCTTCGAATCTTAGGCAATGTGAGAATTCAACCAAGGTAAAAATTACACTCTATCTTTCAAATGCTAGGCACCATTTTCCAAATAACTTATAAATTTTGTTTAACACTATGAAGATACCCCCATGCAAACATGAGTTTGACTTCTAGTCTTGAGAAAATTTTCAGCTTTATAAACAATATAATTTTGTAATGCACAAACAGATTGACGCTCTGTTTCTGTTCAATTGTAAGCTTCATGAGAACAGAGCAATTCTTTCCTTTTCTATTCCCTTTTCTGTTGTATCTTTTTTCCTTGGGATATAATTACTAACCATTTAGGGGATAATTAGCATCCCCATTTTCCTGTTAGAGATCTGCGGTAGTGTTTAAGGAAGAACATGGCTGTGACTATTAATAGTAAAGTTTTTTTTTCTTTTTTTGCAGATGAACTTTGCTGCCAACCTGATATGTGTGGATGTTGTGAATGTTGAACAAAATCTATCCTGGAACTTCCCTAATACTCAGTGAATCTGGAAAGCAAAAATGAAGAGTTTGATTCTAATTGATATTTATCATCAGCAAATAAAGCAGATGGGCAGAACTAGATCTGGAAAGAAAATAGGTATTTCTGTAATAATTGAGGATAAGTATTCTGAACTCTTGTTATTGGGTACCCATTAACTTTCTATGTACTGGGGGCACTGGGATGAAAGGGACTGAGTTTGAACTCTATACCTTGATCCAAAGATACTATGCTACACATTTTTACTTTGGTGATTTAATTTAATTGGCACACTCCATCAGGGTAGATGATACTAGTCACATCTTCATTGGGCAAACTAAGGCTCAGGGCAACTAATTGGGCTGAGTCCTAAACCCAACCTAATAAGTGGTAAAATCTACTTGGCAAATCCTTCACTGACAAAACATCTGGGCATGATACCGAAGGCAAACAACATAACAGAAATATCAGGGACAGGGACATTCAAAGAGAGCCCAGCCCAAACCGGTCCTCCTAGATTGACCGTGCATAAGCTCCAGACTTTAACAAGCTGCAATAGAGGCTCCTTATTGCAGGAAAAACTGACCTCACTCAGAAAGGGAACATGGGTCACAAAAGAAGTCAAGCAAGCAAGCAACAGAAATAAGCCCTGGATAGGAGGGAGGTAAGTATCAAGATTTGCTATAGCTGTGTGTGGTGGCACACACCTGTAATCCCAGTGACTCGGGAGGCAGAGGGAGGAGAACCTCAAGTTCAAGACCAGAGGCAGTCTACATAATTGAGCAAGACTCTGTCTCAAAAAGTGAAAAAATGGACTTAGGGTGCAGCTCAGTGGTACAGCTCTTGCAAAGCATGCAAGTGCGAGGCCCTGAGTTCAACCCCCAGTACCAAAAAAAAAAAATGTATTGCTATAATAAATTTTCAGTTTAAAACAACAGCAACAAAATCACAAGACATGCAGTAAACAATAATGTATGACCAATACACAGAAAAAGTGCAGGCAACAAAAATATACTGTGAGGGGGCCCAGATGTCAGATTCTATAATAACTCCAAAGGAGCTTTATGAATATATTCAGGGGACTAAAGAAAAGTATGTCTAAAGAAGGGAAAGAAACTATGATGACAATGTCTCATCAAATAGAGAATATCAGTAAAGAGGCAGAAATTACAAATGAGAACCAAGAGGAAATTATGGAAAGTATAATAACCAAAATGAAGAAATTCACTAGAGGAGCTCAACAGTTCTGAATGTACAAAAAACATCAATGAACTTGAAGATAGGCTAATAGAGATTATGAAATCTGAAGAATAAACAAAAATATGAGGCAAAATGAACAAAGCCTCAGACAGTTGTAGAGTACTGTTGAGACATGAACATATTACAACAGGAAAACCAGAAGGAAAACAGAAAAGGAAAATAAAAGTAGAAAAAGAAATTGATGAAGAAATTATGTCTAGAACCTTCCCACATATGCTGAAAAAGTCTACAGATCCAAGAAGCTCCACAAACTGTAAACAATGTAAGTACAAAGAGATCCACAACCAGTTACATTACAGTAAAAATGCTGCAGTTACATTACAGGAAAAATGCTGAAAGACAAAGGCAAAGAGAAACTTGAAAATACAGAAAAAAAGAAGTGATCTATACAATGGTACACCCAATAAGATAAACATCTGAGTTCTCATCAGAAAAAATGAGGATCAGAAGGCAGTAGAATG
>VMDO01029575.1:0-22472 GCA_007922755.1 Pedetes capensis | reverse complement strand
AAATATGTAAGACGCAGTTTGGCCATTCTTGCTTCCAAGGAGCACTCTGGTTGCACTTCTTCTAAGACAGATTTGTTGGTTCTTTTGGCAGTCCATGGTATATTCAATAGACGTCTCCAGCACCACAATTCAAAAGCATCCATTCTTTTTCTGTCTCTCTTGTTCAATGTCCAGCTTTCACAACCATATGATGCCACTGAAAATACCATGGCATGAGTCAGACACACCTTCGTCTTCAATGTGACATCTTGCTTTTCAATACTCTAAAGAGATCTTTTGCCACAGCTTTTCCTAGAGCAATGTGTCTTTTGATTTCTTGACTGCTTCTTCCACTGGTGTTGATTATAGAGCCAAGCAAAGCAAAATCTTGGACAACCTCAATCTTTTCTCCATTTATTGTGAAGTTGCGTGCTGACCCAGTCGTAAGGATTTTTGTTTTGTTGATGTTTGGTCATAACCCATATTGAAGGCTATGATCTTTGATCTTCATCAGTAAATGTTTTAAATCTTCTTCACTTTCAGCAAGCAGAGTGGTGTCATCTGCATAACGCAGGTTGTTAATGAGTCTTCCTCCAATCTTGATGCCACGTTCTTCCTCATAAAGTCCAGCTTCTCGGATTATTTGCTCAGCGTATAAATTGAAGAGATAGGGTGAAAGTATATAGCCCTGATGCATACCTTTCTCAACTTTAAACCACTCAGTGTTTCCTTGTTCTATTCGAACAACTGCCTCCTGGTTCATGTACAGATTTCTCATGAGCACAATTAGGTGTTCTGGGAGTTAGCTCAGTTGGTAGAGCACTGCGCTGCAGTCTCTGAGGTCCCGAGTTCGATTCCCAGCACCGCAAAAACGGGAGAAGGGCCTGGCAATCCACTCCCAAGGCAATCCGGAAACAGTCAACCATTGAAAACCCTATGAGGGTCACTATGAGTCGGATACCGACTGGATGGCACCCAACAACAATTCTCTGTAATAAAATAAATAAATTACATATTTGAAAAGGGAAAAATATTTTCATTCACATGATTATAACTGCAGGAATTTGTTTTGTTTTCCTGAATTTTAAAATGTTGCCATTAGTAACAGGTAGCACCCCCCCAAAAAAAAGTGGAGTTTCAAGTTCATATTGTTACTAAATTTAAGACTGAGTTTAATTAAGAAAGTTTTGAGCTGGGCAGGGTAGTGCATGTCTATAATCCTAGCATTTGGGAACTTGAGCTAGGAGGATTAAAGCCAGCCTGGGCTACATTGTGAGACCCTGTCTCAAAAAAACAAAAAACAAAACAAAAAAGCAACAACAACAAAACAACAACAACAAAAAATTCAAGCAAGGTTTTTAAGTTGAGTGCTAATTGATAATGATAATTAAAATTATTTTACGGTGCTTCACAGTTTATGAAAAGTGTTCATATGCTTGTTCATTTAGTTTTTACAACATTGAGAGGTAGATCAGGCAGGATTTTTTTTTTTTCTTATTTCAACTATAGGGGTGGAGAGAACCAACTTCAGAAAAGTTAAGGCTCTTGCCCCAAGTCATAAAACTGGTATGTGAAGAAATTAAATCTGACACCAAACTCATACTCTTGTTTAACTGCTAATTGATTTGTTCGTAAGCACTGTTAAAAGCTACTGAATTATATATGGGTGTCCTGGATCATATGGTTTCTTATTAAGGTTTTAAATTTTGCTAGGGTTCTTTAAAAGAAAATTTCAGATGGAAGGCAAACTCAGGCTTCCTAGGGTTTCAGTTCTCTCTGTCCCACATTCATCAGCACTGTTGGCTCAGGCATCTGTTTGTTCCTGGTCCCAATAGTGAATGAGATCTAGAAAAATTCCTTCCTCTTAGCTTAGTCTAGCGCAGCTGTGATAACATTGGATCCCTTCAAAACTGGCTCATCCTAGTAAATTGAGAAAAAAACATAAAGGATATAAATGGATTCATTTATAGAACTCAGATTTTGTTTTTTTCTAATTTAACTACAGTCTGGCCTTGTAGCCACCTCTGCTTTCAGGGCACCCCATACTAGTACCTATGCCTTGCTTTAATACTGCTTGGGGCGAATGGGAGGATGTGATACCAGCGTGCTCTAATCCATAGCCTGCAGTGGATTTCTCATCTAACTAGATAGTACTTTCTATCGTTATTCCAAATGTGAGCTCTCTCTGTCAATGTGTCTGCCACACCTCTGGCTCTTTTGGCCTGTTGTGATCCTATGCTGATGTGTCATTTGTTTGCTTGCTTGTTGGGATGGGGGCTAATATAATAGAAAAGCACTAGGCTGAGGGGAAGGGGCCAGGGGACACAGCCAATCCCTCCATGTGACACTAGCAAACCCCTTTGCTTTTGTGGTCTCAGTTTCTCATCTGGGAATGAAGTGGGTTAAACTGGACCCCCACACAATTTCCCCACCTCAGTCCTAGAGCCTTTCTCAGCAGTCAGAGATCCCCAGTGGCCAGAGCCTGAGAATCCCAGGCTGAGGTACTAAGGACTTCGTCATTCTTAGCCAGTGCATATGCATAAGGGAAAGGCTTGGGTGGACCTGGGTCCCAGAAAGAAACACAGATATTCTCCAAACACCAAGGGGGGCCGAGAACAAAATCATTTGGGGCCCAGAGATGCAAGAAACAGGGACAAGCAAGATAATGACCTCCAAGAATTCAGACCTAGAGAAGATGCAAAACTACTACCAGGATTGATAGATGATACCCAGGTGGGATTCTTTTGGAATGTAAGGTTCCCACAGGGGGATTTTTATTCTGGTTAATGATGGATCCCACACATAGGCACTCAATTGGAGCTTGCTGAATGACAAATGATTACTTTAAGGTAAGATAAAAGAACACTGAGATTAATTTATCTAACTGCATTTGCCCTAAAATTAAATCTGGGTCCTAAGGCTGCTTTCTGGTTATAGTGGTATATTTCGATTCAGTAGCTAAGTAAGCTACTATTCATGTAGCCACCTCATGGCTTAGTTTTAACTTCTACAATTTTCACTTTCCCTGGTTTAATCCTTGCTTGTGGAATGGTCAGTCAGACCTTAGTGACTCTGCCCATTATCAGTTAGTCAACATCCCCAACATAATCATTTTGTAACACAATTCAGTCAATTAAGCTGAAATGATCAGCAAGATTACACAATCACTGGAGACATTGATTGTGAGGAACTCACATTAACATGTGGGTGAATATGTAAATAAGTACATACAGTATTAAACTGAGAAGAAAAAGACAAAAAGAGGAGAAAGTCGCCAAGTCTCCTTGGGTGCTTTTGATGATCAGGAACTTGCTTTAGATCAGTTTATAAATACTTGGGCCTGTGTTCTACTTTACAAACAGACTGTGTAAATCAACATCACCAACATAATTTTACATATAAAAACCACACCCAGGAGTTTTTGAACACAAGAAAAACCAGATACAATGATGGAACAAACCAAATAAGGCAATAAGATTAAAAAACAAAAAACAAAAAACAAAAAAACCTGGCAGTTCTTGCACAGCCTGCATGGAGCCAATTCGAAAGCTCTGAACTCTTGTCAAGCCACACCCATCTCTGAGGCTAGGCTGACTTCCTGTTGCTCTCTCCCTTTACAGACAGGTTCAGGCTTCTTTCCCTTTGGCTTATTGCCTCTTCACAATCCAATTCCATAACCTGATGATTTGGTGTTTTTGTTTAATTCCTACCTTAGTAGTTGTTTTTTTTTTTTTTTTTTTTTTTTTTTAAATTGCTCTCAACCTTTGTTCTGTTTGGGTCTGTGTCTTATGACACCTGTCCCCATGGCATGTTTGTGCTGTGAGACACATACACCAGGACACTGGACATGTTGGTCAGCCCCATGTGATCCTCCCAAGAGGCATATAGGTTTATATAGTTTGGGTTTATATGTGATCCTTGACCTCCAAGCAGTTCACAACTAAGTAAACAGATAGGGCAGATGAATACTGGATGATAACTAAATAGGCAAGTAGGACAATATAAATTATAAGGAATATGTTTTAAATGCATAATGTACAAAGAAATTGGGTTGTTTTTAGTAAGAGTAAAAAGGTCTAGCAGATATAATGGATTTATTTATTAGCATCTAGTGATAAAGTAAATTTACTATGTTAGACACTGTGAGATAGAAAGAAGATGGACAAAATATGATTACTACTCTCAAAGGCTATAATTAGAAGAGACATGCTGTGTACATTCATATCTAAAGGCTAGGTAAAAAGTTAGGTGTTACAAAAGAGGCACACAAAGCTCAGGTGGGGGAACAATGATTTTTACCTGGGGAAGAGGTGGAAATATTTGAAGTGGGCTTGCAGCATGGGTGTAATTTCACATTTTTCACATAATCATTGTCTTACTGAGTCACTCATGCCTCAAGGTAAAAATAAGTCACATTAATTGAAAGAAGCAACATTTTTTCTGGACAATATTTGTCATAATAGCATTTCTCAGGATCTTACAAAATCTACTTGCCCCAATATATTTTGGCAGTTGCTAGGGCAGTAGTTGTTAACCTTTTGAGAATCACATCCTCTTTTAAGAACCTGATGAGACTCACAGAATCTCTTCCCAGAAAAATAAACACAAGTACTCAATAAGTTGTGTGCAGCTTTCAGGAGTTCATGGACCCCTCATGTATTCTTGGACCACTAGGGGTCCATGGTTCCTCTACATCAAGAATTCCTGATGTGAGCAACCCCAGAAATACTGAAGCTATTGGTGTTCAGAGTTAGCTAGCAGGGTCACACAGGGAGCTCTTAGGTAGAGAAGCCACATTGTTTTTTCTGGTGCCCTCAGCACCTCTGGTGTGGGTTCATTTGGATAGCTCTAAGGGCCAACTTTGGTGCTAAAGCAGTACTCTTTGCTATTGTACACCTACTTATACATGTACACAAACACACACGCA
The DNA here is from genome assembly GCA_007922755.1 of Pedetes capensis. Taxonomy (NCBI): domain Eukaryota; kingdom Metazoa; phylum Chordata; class Mammalia; order Rodentia; family Pedetidae; genus Pedetes; species Pedetes capensis. Next base: position 17,566 of record VMDO01029575.1, on the reverse strand, counting down.
CGCACGCCAGAAGGAGGAATGTATTTGTGCAGGGGGCCCATATTTTTATGTTTCACTAGTGACTGATACCAGTGATGTGTCTCCCTCACCCACTGCCTTAGGATATTATTTTCTATGAATCTCCTCAATGCCTCCTATGGAGAGACTCCTGGCAAGCCCATCAGACATGCCCAGATGAATCTGCATGCTGGCCTGGAGCCCAGCTTCATCTCAGGCTAGAACATCCCTCCCACTCCCCTTTCACGATGCATTAATATTGAAACTGCATGGCAAAAATAAGGTCACCAACAAGGAAACTCTAGAAAGCAGGCAGTTTACAAGTACTTAAGAAAATATTTCTATAACACAGCTTCATTGAGCAGGAGCTAGGCTGGAAGGAGCCTTCTGGAATCAGTGGTTTGACCTGGGTTTGCTGGCTGAATGTTGAATTGTTCTGATTTGTAGCTTTAGAATTAGAGCAGCTTCTAGGAGTAGTGAGTAGGTTGGGGTAAAAATTATCTCTCTTTTACTATTTTTTATGCCATTTAACATCAGCGAAGTAGCTCCCTTGGGACTAAAGCTGGATTAGCCAGAAGGCGACATTAGCTCATGCTTAAGGCAGTGGCAACAATCCCTCCATTATCTGCTTCCACCTTCGTCAAGGCCTTGTGGGCTCTTCTCTCCATCAAGACCCCTTTCTCAGCTGGGGCAATAGCGCAGTTCTATACCTAGTCCTTTATTTCCAGAGGATAATCTGCATGTCTGAAGACTTCAGCACAGATGCCCAGTTCATAGACCTTAGGAGAACTTCCCAGGAATTATTCCATTCCTAACGGCTTCTCACAGATACCTGCTATATCTGCATATTGGGTCAGGAACTTCAGAAATAAAGCATTGATGGTGAGGTTGTGGCAGGGAGATATTTTGAGGAATGTATGAGGCAGGGACCTTCCTGAGGTTCCTCAATTCTCTCTATACAAAAGCAAACTGTGCTCATACCTGTTAGAATGGCTATTATCAAAGGGATTAAACATAAATGTTGGTGAAGATGTGAAGAAGAGGGAATAGTCATTATGGAAAACAGTATGGAAGTTCCTCAAAAAATTAAAACTAGAACTACCATGTTGTATTTGTCTGTTTTCTGTTGCTGTAGTAGAATACTATAGGCTGGGTAATATATAAAAAATAAAAGTTTATTTGGCTCACAGTTCTAGAGGCTGAGAAGTTCAAGAGCATGGCACCAGCATTTAGTGAGAAACTTTTTGCTATATCACAACATAGCATAAGAGCAAATAAGCCTGCACAAGACAGAAGAAATTGAGCCACACTCATCCTTTTTTATTAGGAAGCCACTTTTGTAATAATTAACATCCACAATAATGGCATTAATCCATTCATGAATGCTCTGCTTCTTAAAAGTCCCATGTCTTACTTCTGTTACAATGACAATTAAGTTTCAACATGAATTTTGGAGGGGACATCCAAACCCCCTCATGTGATCCCTCTTGTTCTTGTTGTTAGGTACCCTCGAGTCGGTGTCCAACTCATAGCAACCCTGTGTACTAAAGAGAAACACTATTGTCAGTGCTTCTCTGCTATTCATAAGGTTTTCAATAGCTGATTATTTTTTGGAAGTGGGTTGCCAGGACCTTGTCCCAAGCCTGCAGCACCTGGTGCTTCTAGGCGGTCTCCCATCCAAGTACTAACCAGGCCCAAGCCTGCTTAGCTTCTGAGATCTGATGGTATCAGATGCCACAGTAGTATGGCTGCACGCTGTGATCCTACTAAGAGTTATAAAATCAATGAAATGAAATCAGTATGTCAAAGAGACATCTGCATTCCCATGTTCATTGCAATAGTATTCATATAAGCCAAGGTGCAGAATCAAACTTAAGTGTCCATCAACAGATGAATTAATAAATTAAAAATTGGAATACTGCTCAGCTTTTTAAAAAGAAGGAAATCCTAACATTTGTAACAAGATTGATGAATCCAGAAGACATTCTATTCTGTTCTAAGTGAAATAAGCCAGGCACAAGAAGACAAATACTGCATGATCTCACTTATATGTGGAATTTAAGAAGCTGTTCCCATAGAAACAAAGTAGAATGGTGGTAACCAGGTGTTAGGGCAGGAAGGAATTGGGAGATATTAGTCAAAGGATGAAAATTTTCAGTTAGGAGGAACAAGTTCAAGAGATCTATCATAAAACATGGTGACTATAGTTAATAATAATGTATTATATTGTTGAAAAAATTGCTAAGACAGTAGATTTTAACTGTTCTTAATGGAAACAAAGAAGTATGTGAGGTAATGCATACGCTAATTAGCTCAATTTAGGCATTCCATGAGGTGTGCATATTTCAAAGCATCATGTTGTGCGCCATAAATATAAATAATATATATAATATATAACAAATATTTGTTATGGTTTGGATCTAAGTGTCCCCCAAATGTCATATTTTTGAATGCTGGGTCCTCAGCCAGTAGTACTGTCCTGGGACATTATGGAACTTTGAAGGTGGGACTCAGCTTTGTGGAAGCAGTCACTAGGAGTGGGCCTTGGGAGGTTTTTTACAGAGATCCAAGGTTCTGGGAAGCTCTCTGTTTCGTTTCTCAAGATGCAATAGACCCTGCCATCCACTCCCACCATGCCTGCCCTGCTGCCCTTATGGACTGATGCTCTAACTGTGAGCTTCCAATAAACCTTTTTCTCCATAAGTTTTTTTGGTTGGTTTCTCTGCCTCAGTAACTACAGCTGATTAATACAATATTATGTATTTATATATAAATATATGGTATATAAATATATATAAACCGTATGTTTGTTGTTAGGTACTATCAAATTGTGTCTGTCATAGTGACCCTCATAGGGTTTTTAATGGCTGATTTTTTTGGGAGTGGACTGCCACCTCCTTCTCCCATTTTTGTGGTGCTAGGGCTCCAACATAGGCCCTTACAAACTATAGAGCTGTGCTCTACCAACTGAGCTAAATCCTAGCCCATATAAACTGTATATAAGTGTGTGTATATTCAGTTTGGGTCAATTAAAAAAAAAAAAAAAAAGAAGCAAACTATATTTACTGGGCTGGGATTTAGCTCAGTTGGTAGAGCACTACAGTTTCTGAGGTCCCAACTTTGATTTCCAGCACTGCAAAAATGGGAGAAGGATGTGGCAAATCACTCCCAAGGCAATCCCGAAACAATCAGCCATTGAAAACCCTATAAGGGTTGCTATGAGTTGGATATGACTCTAGGGCACCTAACAACAGCAACAACATATTTACTATCTGTGAACCAAGTTTTCTTCTTGCCTCAAGCTTTTCTCTTCTTACGTACTTTTTCTTTACTCAAAATTAATGTTACACCTTTTGTTATCTTAAACATTTTCCTTAAAAAAAAAAAAAGAGGAAGAAGAAAGCCTTTTAAACCTTTTTGGTCCTTTCTATTAAGTTTCAGCCCTGACATCTGTCCTGAAATTATCATTACTTTAAATGTCCTAAAATGGAGGCAAAGAGAAGGAGAAACAGGAAGAGAAATCTTGGCCTCCCTGAGCCAACCCTGAGAACCCAGGATCCTATTTCTTACTTAGGGACCCTGGGGGAAGGCCGGGCTGGCAGGGATGTTCACAACACAAACAGTGGGCTGGGAACCTTTATTCTCTACAAGTGCTAGTAAAAGACTGTTTTGAGGTTTTGGAGCTGAATTGTGTTAACAAATAGATTTTTTTTTTTTTTTTTTTTTTTTTTTTTTTGGTCAGGGTTATTACTATCTTTGGAATTTATTTCTTTGGAGGTCAAGGATAGCTTGAATTTGGCAGTTTTTAGGGAAGTTTGTTTTTGAATTTGTCTCCATGTCTTTTTTATCTGCCAAAGATTGGGATTACAAGGACTCAGGGGGCTTGCCTCATTAGAAAGGAAAAGTGCTGTCAATCCTTGAGATTCCTGGGCTGCCTGACATGAAGACTACATGGCCATCCCGAGCAGGAATGAGGAGGGTGTGCAGAACTGAGCTCCACATTAAAACCAAACCGGCACCAAACCAAAAAACCAAAGCTGCTTCCAAAGGCAGAAAACAAATGAGAATGGTTCATACCTCTGAATATGGAGATATCATTAAAAACAAATGATAAAAACTGCGACAAAATATTTGGAACATATTGAGAGAGAAATTTTAATGTCACTTCAATAAGAAAATAATGAATGTCTCAATAGAAAATTGGATAAGGGGTATAGACTGTCATTCATAGTTTAGTACAAATGGTGCTGGCTGTATAAAAATGTTTACTCTCACTAATAAATAAATGCAACAAAACATAAAAACAACAAAAAAACTCTACACAGTTTTTTTTTTTTTTTTTTTTTTTTGTTGCTGTACTAGGGGTTGAACCCAGGGCCTCGCTTCATGCATGCTTTGCAAGTGCTGGACCACTAAGCTGTGCCCACTTCTGGTCTCAACTTGTTATCCTCCCACCTCCGCCTCCCGAGCCGCTGGGATTATAAAGTGCGAGTGCCACGGCGCCCGTCTCTACATAATTTTGATAATCCAGTCAGCAAGGATTAAAATTAAAAACTGAGGCCAATTGCGGTGGCACACGCCTGTAATCCCAGCAGTTTAGGAGGCAGAGGCAGGAGGAATGCAAGTTCGAGACCAGAGGCGGTCTGTGTAATTTAGTGAGACCCTGTCTCAAAAAAACTAAAAAAATGGGTTGGGGGGGTGCAGCTCAGTGGTCCAGCACTTGCAAAGCATGCAAGCGTGAGGCCCTGGGTTCAACCCCCAGTACTGCAAATAAATAAATAAATAAATAAATATAAAATAAATAAATAGATAATAGAAACTGAGTTGATGAGTATGTGGAAAAATACTTTTCTTTTTTTCTTTCCTTTCTTTTTTTTTGGGGGGGGTACTTGGGGGTTGAACCCAGGGCTTCATACATACTTTGCAAGTGCTCTATCACAGAGCTGCATCTCAGCCTTTTTTTTTTTTTTTTTTTTTTTTTTTTTTTTTTTTTTTTTTTTTTTTTTTTTTTTTTTTTTTTTTTTTTTTTTTTTTTTTTTTTTTACTTTTTCTTTTGAGACAATATCTTGCTAAATTATACAGGCTGCCTCTGGCCTTGAACTGTGATCCTCCTGCCTCCATCTCTAGAGTTGCTGGGTTTACAGGCATGCACCACCATGCCCTGAAAAATGAGTACTTTTAAAAATTGCTTAGGAGTATATGAACTGGAAAATTGATACATTTTGGAGGTCAAGTTGACAATGTATATTAGACACCTTAGAACTGTGTATACTCTGACATAGTAAGTCCACTTAAAGGAATTTAATCTTAGGAAATTATCATGGAGCTCTACAAGGATGTTAAATTATATATTCCATACTATGAACTTTTGTGTAAGCATGAATAATGATGTCAGAGATGTTTAATTATATTGTTGTTGTGGTGGTGTTGTTAAGTGCTGTCAAGTCAGTGTCGGACTCATAGCGACCCTACGTACAACAGGGAAAACACTATTGTCAGTGTTTCTCTGTTATTCATAGGGTTTTCAATGGCACATTGATTTTTTGGGAGTGGGTTGCTGGGTCCTTCTCCCAAGCTGACAGTATCTGGGGTTCCCAGGTGGTCTCCCATTTGAGATCTGAAGGGATTGGATACTGCAGGCATTTAATTATAAATCAGGCTATTTATGATATATTAAAATTTAAAAGTTAATCAAAATTAGCATGTAATAGTATAATCTAATTTTTATAAAAGAAAATGTATATGAATAGAAAAAAAGAATAAATCTCAGGTCTTCAAGGGTAACTTGGACAATGAGCTCTGTTATTTTCTAAGTTTAAATGATTTTGTTTTTTTTGAGATGGGATCTTAATAAATTGAAAAGGCTGCCTCTGGCCTCAAACCTGCAATCATCCTGCCTCAGCCACTCAAGTCATTAGGAGTACAGGTGTGTTCCATGGCACCCACCCAGTTTAAATAATTTTTTTTTTTTTTTTGTACTGGGGGTTGAACCCAGGGCCTCGCGCCTGCATGCTCTGTGAATGCTGGACCACTGAGCTGCACCTCTGCCCGTTTTTTTACATTTTGAGACAGGGTCTCGCTAAGTTACACAAACTACCTCTGGTCTCGAACTTGCAATCCTCCCGCCTCTGCCTCCTGAGCCACTGGGATTACAGGCATGCGCCACCGCACCAGGCTTTAAATAAAATTTTTAACAATTTTAAGCAATTTTGATTTTGTACCTTTCAGAACAGCAATGTGAGAACTATATCTAGAATCAGAAAATTCACTCTGGCTTATTGTATGATATTGGACAAATGATTTTACTTAAAATGATGTTCTGTGGAATTTAAAATCCACAATGGTTAATGTAACCATGAAAATGAGCACTAACATTTGAAGAGTTTAAAAATAAATCACGGCCCCAAAGCTCATGACACAGTCTAAACAACAGGAAAATACCAGATGAACCCAAGCTGAGGGAGATTCTATAAAACACCAATATTTCTAAAAGAATGAAGGTTATGAAAATCAAGGAAAAACTGAGACACAGGCTAGAGGACAGTAAGATATGAGGCTTAAACATAGTAAATGTGGGATCCTTAATCCCATCCTATAACTGAAAAAACACTCTAATGGAAAAATTGGTGAAATCTGAAGTCTGGAGTTTAGTAATAATACAGCAATGTTGGTTTCTTAGTTTTGATAAAGGCACTATGGTAATGTAAGATGTTAACAGTGTGGGGTGAACAACCATCTGGGTTTACCTGGGAGAGGGGTTTTTAAGGATGTGGGATTTTCACTGCTAAAACTAGGATAGTCCAGGCAAACTGGTATGATTGTTTGGTTTACATTGGGGGAAACTGGGTTTTAGATGGACAGGAATTGTGTATTATCTTTAGAACTTTTTTTTGTAAATCTAAAAATATTCCAAAATAAAAATTTTATTAAAAAAATAAGATGAAAACAAAACAAGTTAGGAATAATTGACTGATAATAGAGCTAAGGAAGTTAAATATCCATGTATCTATTCAATAAACATTTTCAAGTCCTACTATATGCAAAGTTTTTGGTGGTCCCTGCTTTCAAGTTGTCAAAACAGATGCATACAAATATATGCTGCCCTTCTTTACATTGTCTTGCTATTATATCTTCAGAGATATATGTATATGTTTGTGGGGAGGTCTGTGGGTTTATTCACTTGTCCTTTTTATGCATTCACTTTTAGCATATATTAAATAAGCTTTAAACAGTTTTTGCTTCTTTCCATTCTGCTGCTTTACCCATAGGTGTTACCTACTTTCAAAGTATGCATTTCTAAGCCTGTATTCATATGCTTTTATCTCCTACCCCTAAAAGTTTCCACAATTGCTGGATGTGGTGGATTACTCTCTCCCCACACTCACTTGCAAGGCTGAGGCAAGAGGATTGCAAGTTCGAGGCCAGCTTGGTCTACCCAATGAGATTCTGTCTCAAAAAAAAAGGAAAAAAAGAAAAAGAAAAAAAGTTTTCTCAACTACATAATCAATGTTAAGCCCTCCAGAGACAGGACCTTCACCATGCCCTGTGCCATTGTCTGTGAGCCTTTTCCTTTTGGTATTCTACTAGGCTTTTTAAAGTGAAGAATCTATTTCCTTTCTCTCATTGAAAAAATTAAGGCATAATTTACATATAGTAAAATCCAGCCCTTTTGTGTATAGTTCTATGAATTTTGACTACCACATTTTTACTATCATAATTCAAATATTTTCTTCTTGATTGTTATTAATATTTTTAGGCAGGATCTCACTATGTAGTCCAGGCTGATCCTCCTGTCTCAGCCTCCGGAATACTTGTTCTTCTTGATTCTGAATAGATGACTGGATTCTTAGATAAGACAAAATAAACTTGAAATTCTTTATCTTTAACTATGTCCTAGTCAAGCTTGGGAGAAGGACCTGGCAACCCACTCCCAAAAAACTATCAGTCATTGAAAACCCTAGGAATAGCAGAGAAGCACTGACAAGTGTTTTGTCTGTCATACATAGGGTCGCTATGAGTTGGGCAACGACTTTATGGCACCTCACAACAACATGTCTATGTCAAATGTACCATTGTTAGTAAAATCCTCATTAAATTATGGTTTGCTACATAAATAATATCCCTTTTTGAGTGAGTAAGAGATTCAACATTAACTTTAACTTATGTGAATGTAGATTTTGTAGGAAATCAATGATTAGCAATAGAAAATTACAATTTCATTTAAAAGGAGTCAACTTGGAATTCACATCTTATCTGTCCCAATAATGTGAAATAACATCTGGGTGTAATAATAAATTATTAGCTGAGGGAAGCCATGAGCCAATTACTTGGACTTCAGGATAAAGTACTATGAAATGATGCTATATAAACAACTAATCTAGAAGTTAGGTAAGTATGGCATAGGGATGAACTACTTAAGTAGATTAAACATTGATTTTGATATCAAAGTGTGGAATAGTGTGGAATGGATGGGTTACAAAGCTCCAGCAATCAATATTAGGACCAATTTTATTCATTTTATATGTCAGTGACTTGGAAGAAGGAACATGCAGTAAGCTTGTTACACAAAACGAGAGGGAGGGTCAGTCAATACAAAGAAGGAATGAAATGACTTGAGGAGACTAGGAACATAAGCAGATAAGTGGCTTATTTCATTCATTGTGGAGGAAATATGAAGTAGAAAGATTATCTCACAGGAATGTGAAGTAAGAATGTCAAAATAAGGTAAAGAAGGAAAAGCTTATGAGTAAATAAGCATGGGAGAAATAAAACAATTCAAATGCTATAAGGCAAAAACATTGACTATAGAATTTAAATATCTTTTTTTTTTCTTTTTGCAGTACTGAGGGTTGAACCCAGTGTATCACACATGCTAGGCAAATATTCTACCACTAAGCCACACCCCTAGCCTCTCTTTTAATTTTTATTTGGAGATAGGGTCTTGCTAAATTATACAGGCTGCCTCTGGCTTCCAACTTGCAATCCTCTTGCCTCAACCTCCCAAGTCTCTGGGATTACAGGCATGAGCTACCACACCTGGCTCACTTATAAGTTTTTAATGATTTATTCAACTAGTGAGTACTAGTTTTGTGGTCCTTTTATGATCAACAGGTTGTATTACTAACAGTTTCAACATTAAAACAGGAATTCTGAAATTTTAATCCTAAAAGAACAAATTAATGCTTATTGAAACCAATGGCTTGTCTGATAGTTATTTGTTGATTATCTTTTATTTGCTCAGCAGTATACAAATGTCTGTTGATCTTTCATTAAACAACATGACTCTTTTGATGAGACTAAAGTATTCATGTTTTTCTTTAATATTTGAAATTCAAATAAGTTAAATGTAATAAATTAAAAAAATAGAAGTCTTGTGGGACAAAGAATCAGTGTATTTCTCTCCTTGAAAATCACTGTTTTAAGAACCACAGAAGAGTAAGTTATTGTAATTGTGCACAAGTGCTTATGGTTAAAATGTGGTTGACAATGCTAAATCAGGAATTAATGTGTACTATTGAGTATACACTTGAAGTATAATGGAAAGTTAAAGAGGAGAGAATTATGAATAGCTGGAAGCAATGGTTTTTTGCAAAGAGGTTATGACTTGAACTGAAGCTTAAGTCTTGTTAGAATTTGCAAGAACACTGGGGAGAGGGAGGAAAATCCTGATAGCAAAGGGTAAGTGTGATTAACTTTGGGAAGTGAGGAGTTGTGAGGGATGCTCTTGTAAGAGAATCACTAAAGTTTTCTGAGCCAGGGAAATGAAAATTAATGTGGTGGTAGACATAGAACACAAAGGGCAGGTAGGTCTGAAATCCCACCCAGGGCTGCAGAACTCTGGCAAGTATAAAGGACAATTTGATGCCTTCCAGAAAGGGCTGACTGATGTCCAGTGATTTCTGAATTTGGAGAGTTCTTTGGCAATGCAACTAGTCTATTTTATTTTATTTTTTGCAGTGCTGGGAATTGAACAGAGGGCTTTGCGAATGCTAGGCAAGTGCTCTACCACCAAGTTACAGCCTTAGCTCCTTGTGTATTTTAGTCTTGGCTATTTCTTTTTTCTATCATTTTAATTTGTGTTTGTTTATATTTTGTTTCTTATGGGGTTATCTGCTTCTTCAGGGTAGGGGTCATGCAGTGTCTTGCAGCGTGGGGTTCAATAAATGTTGTGGTTTCAAAGAACAGGTGGCAGAGAGAAACTGCGCAGGACAACTTGCCAGCACCAGGTAAATGCTGTCTATGGGAGAAGCAGGGAGAGATGTGTCAAAGGTGACTTCTGCCTGGGCTTCTGAGAGAATGATAGCATTACTGTCAGAGGCAGGTCATCAGAAAGGAGGGTGGAGCTGGGTCTAAAGAGAGTTCAGCTTTGAACACTCAGAGTTTGAAGCGAAGTGAGAAATTCAAGAAAAATGTATGGTGACTGAGGATACGGAACAGGAACTCGAGTGGCAGGAGACATCTAAAGATAAGACTTGGGACTGAGTTTAGAGATGAGGGTTGGAGTTGCAGGAAGGTTGAGCTTCTAGGGACAAACTTCCAAAGGAAAGCCCAAGGAATCAAAACTGAGTGTGGAGTTACATTCATACTTAGCGGCTGGAAGGAGAAAAAAAGAAATTCTAAGGTTGCATTGTCCAATTGGACTGACACAGGCTACATGTGGCCATTTAAATTTACATTCATTAAAATTAAATAAAATTAAACATTTCAGTTCCTCAGTCACACTAGTCATGTTGAAAATGCCTAATGGCCACATGTGGGTTAGTGGCTATTGGAATGGGGAGGGAAAACACAGACCATTTCCATTGTCATGGATTGTTTTTTATTCGACAGCAACACAAAGACAGAGAAATATTCATTTGAGAGAAAACCAGAAAGCAGATGATGTTTAAGGGAGGAGATCATTTTAAGGAGGAAATGTAATTCCAGTGAGGCAGGAGGATTGCTAAATTCAAGGCCAGAGGCAGCCTGCATAACTTAGTGAGACCCTGTCTCGAGATAAAAAAGGTAAGAAAATGGGCTGGGGTGAGGAGTGCAGGTCAGTGGTACAATGATTGGAAAGCATGCACAAGGCCTTGGGTTCAACCTCCTAGTACCCAAGGAAAAAAAAAGGGAGGAAATGTTTACAGTGTCAAATACTGAAAATAAATGTAGAATTCAATTAGGAAAGCAGTAGGAAGAGAGCAAGTTATTGAGAATGTTCTTTCCTTTCTAAGGATAAGCAAAGGAAGGAAAGAAGACAATTGCTCAAGGCAACTGGAGAGTCCCATGGAGGCTTTTTAAAGACAGGAGACTTATTCATGTCTGAAGACTAATGGGCAGAAACCTGTGAAAATGGCAAGCGTCCCCAAGTCTACACTGTGCCCTTGCTTCTCCTTTTAGCTCTAGATTCAAATTTTCAACTCTGATGGTCATGGGTGTCTTGCTAGCACCATCAGCTCAATGCATCTGAAACCACATTTACGATGGTCCACCGCTGGCCCACTTCCATTCTTTACATTCCTTATTTCAATCCATCTCTCCAGTTACTAAAGAGGAATATTTAGTCATATCCAGTCATTTTCTTCCTCCTCACCTCCAGTCCTTCAGTCAATGGGTTGCCTAGGCATACCTGTTTCACTGCCTCTATCAGATACTTTTTTTTTTAAGTTTAAAATGATTAGGTAGTATTTCAGACAAAGAAAGCAGTATAGAGAAAGTACTACTACTACTACTACTACTACTACTACTACTACTACTATTACTACTGTGCTTAGCCTTGCTTAAGTAACTTGCTAAAATATACAAATATAAACAAAGCCCCTGGGAAACCCCTTCAAACACCATTCTCCTTCTCATACAAGAGTAATCATTGTAATATAGAATTTATCATTCCCTTGCAAGATATTATAGTGTTACTACATGTTTGTATTTATATATGAAATATAATTTGGTATGTTTTAAAACTTTATGTAAATTATACTGCTTATCATTGTATAATAGTTTTTTTTCACACGGAATTGGTCTTGAGGTTTATTCATGCTGATAGTCATCAGTCTTTTTGTTTTAAAATTAATTAATTCTTATATTTTCCAGTACTAGGGTTGAATCCAGGGCCTTGCACTTGCATGTTTTGCAACTGCTGTGCCACTGAACTGCATCTCAGCCCATTTTTTTACTATTTGAGACAGGGTCTCCCTAAATTATGCAGACTGTCTCTGGTCTGGAATTTGTGATCCTCCTTCCTCTGCCTCCAGAGTCACTGGGATTACAGGCATGTAACACCCCGCCCGGCTGAGTAGTCATCATTCTTTATTTTAAATTCCCCTCTTTTTTTTTTTTTTTTTGCAGTACTTTGCGGTTGAACCCAGGGGCTCACACATACTTTGCAAGTGCTTTACCACTGAACTATACTACCAGTCCATTTTTTATTTTTTATCTTGAGACAAGCCTTGCTAAATCACACAGGTGGCATCTGGACTTGAACCTCTGATCCTACTGTCCTCACCTCTGGAGTCATTGGGATTACTGATATGAGCCATTATGCCAGCTATTTTAAATTTCATTTAATGAATATACCAAAATCCATTAATCCATTGTGGTTTATATTATGTTTACATGTATATATATACTTATTTTATGTGTGTGTGTTACACACACATAGGTGCTGTGGTTTGGATATGATTTGAGTGTGTCCCCCAAAGGTTCACATACTGGAAGCCTGTTCTTTTTAGCGTGGCAGTATTGAGAGGTGGTGAAACCTTTACGATGTAGGGGCTAGTGAGAGAGAATTAGGTTGGGGGGCATTACCCTTAGAAGAAATTAATGTTCTCAAAGGATCCCCGTTAGTTTCCTCCAGAGGATTGTTACAAAAAGGTAGAGCCTGGCCCCTAAATCTCTCTACATTCCTATCTCACCATATGATCTCTTTTGCATGTAGCCAGTTTCCTTTCCTCTTTTCTGACTTGTGATGAACAGGGCGCCCTTACCAGAGGCTAAACAGATGAGGCTGACCAACCTTTTTTTTTTTTTTTTTTGTGGTACAGGGGGGTTGATCCCGGGGCCTCCCACCTGCATGCTTTGCAAGTGTTGGACCTCTGAGCTGCACCCCCAGCCCTTTTATTTTTTTCTCTACTTTCTGAGACAGGGTCTCGCTAAGTTACGTAGACTTCCTCTGATCTCGAACTTGCGATCCTCCTGGCTCCGCCTCCCAAGCCTCTGAGATTACAGGCGTGTGCCACCATGCCCAGTTTAGGCTGACCAATCTTGTATTGTCAGTTTCCAAAATTGTGCACTAAATACACTTCTTTTCTTTATAAAGTACCCTATTTCAGGTATTTTTATTAGAACAACAAAACAAATACAATATGTATGTATGTATATATGTGTATAATTGCATTTACTTTTTACTCTAGCTCTTGGGGTGAGATGAAGTGATTATGTGATGTAGCATTTCAGCCATTTTAGGGAGAATTAGAAAAATTCTATTCCTTCAAGGCAAGTAAGAACTGTCTTCAATATTTTCTAGAGTTTTATTCAATCTTCTTGGCACATCATTATTTTTTTCCCTTCCTCTTAACTTCTCTACTGAGGCCTTGAGTATGGCTGGCTCTTTGAGGATTAGTTGATGTACTTGATGATTTACATGACTGAAAGAAAGAAAAAAATTATATTATAACCAGAGATTGAATAAATTTATGAATATACTCTGTAGTGAAGCTTGTTGGTCATCATTTAAGAACATTGCACTTTAAGAGTGTTGTGTTATTTATTATTATTTGTTAAGTAAAGTTAGCTCTCAAGTTTGCTAATTCACAGCCAAGAGAATTGTAACCTTCTATGTTCTCCTAAAACAGATTATTTACAAGGTTGTTGTTGTTGTAACAAGGTGGTGGTGGTGGTGTTATGCTGTTGAATCAGTATCTGACTTATAGTAACCCTATATACAACAGAGAAACACTATTGTCGTGCTTCTCTGCTACTCACACGGTTTTCAATGGCTGATTGTTTTTTGGGAGTGAGTTGCTAGGTCCTTCTCCCAACCCTACAGTACCTGGTGTTCTCAGGCAGTCTCCCATCCAAGAACTAACCAGGCCCAACCCTGCTTAGCTTCTGGGATCTGACACCACAGTGGTATGGCTGCAGGATATAACAAGGTAGAAATAAACATCTTTTCTTGGAAAATTGTCCCAACTCAAAAATCTAGTGTCAGTGGACTGACATGAAGATGATTTCAGGAGTGTTGTAAATAAACAGAAATTTTAGAATACCAAGGAATAGTAATGGTCTTGATAAAGAGAATGAAATTCCTTAAATTATAAGGGCATCAGTTCTTTTTGTACCATAGTAATATCCTTGGTATGGAGCCTGAATGAAAATGAGGGTCTGACTCATTTGGGGAAGGTGATCTTGAAAGAGGTGAACTATTATAAGGTCAAAGAAATTTTATACAGTATTTATCAGTTAACTTTTTTATTCACCACTCATTTTCCTACAAGATAATTATCTTGACAATCTTTCTGTTAATATTAAACATCTATGACATGTCAGGTATTGGTCAAAGGATTCAAAATATATGACTTCTAACACAAGGAGCTCATATTCTAAGGAAGACTTATTTGAGGTACTGATTTTATGTACTTCATTGTGTTTATTCCTTTTTTTTTTTTTTTTTTGTACTGGTTATTTAAACTAGGGTTTCTGTTTTATCGCTGAGTTCTACTCCTGGTCCCTATTTGTCTTCTTCATCTTTTATTTTTCAGGTAATGAGTATATGAATCTTTTAAGCTGATCATTTAAGATGACTTGATGTTGATTAGAGACTTGACAGATGTGGGTTTGAGTTGTTACTTATTTTAAAGGGACACCAATCAATTTCCATGATCTTGCTGGGCCTCAGTTTCCTCATCTATAAAATGATAAATCTAGAATATTTATCTTGTAGGTTTGGGAAGATTATGTAAAGTTAAAGATGCAAAAGGCTCAGCACATAATAAAAGTTCAAAAATGTTACTTCTACCTTTGGTAGACTTAGAAACAAAAAAGAGCTTTTGAGGTGTTTTTGAGAAATTAGGGAAGATACAAAATATGAAGGGTAGTAAATTCCTACTTTAAAGTTGAATGTTTCTGAAATGTGGTAGCGATTATCTAAGTACAAAGAACAAATTTTCTTTGAAATCCAATGTGAACAGGTTAGAGAGGTAAGGCAAATAAAAGTAGGATCCCAATCATAGCAACAAAGTTATGTTTGAGATACTAAGTTCGTTGGACTATACAAAATTGCCTCCTTTTTGGATTAAAAAAAATTGAATATTGGCAATTTCATATGGGCCACTTAGATGTTCAAGAGAAAAAAATGTGGAAGTGGGGACTGTGAAGAAACTGACATAGTCCTTCCATGTGGTCCAGCAAGCCAGGGGTGTCTTATTTTTGACACAGAAAGGCTACACTCTTGCAGATGTACATCAAGCAATATGTAGTGGCCTGATCTCTCTGCAGAAGATAAAGCATTGAAGAGTCCATGCCAGTGAGTACAAAAATGCCTTTTGGAATTTTTGACCTTCATCATATTTCCAAAGAATTAAGAAAAGTTACACACACAGTATCCTCACTTTTGAGGATACTGAAGATAAGGAAAAATAATGTGACCCAGATCTCCTTATGTGAGGCAAGCAGTCACCAGCATAGGTCTCCCTCAAATTATCTAAGAAAAAAGAACATATAATACCCAGCACTGTGCTTCTCTCCTTGTTAAGCAACTGCAATTTTGGGTTCCTATGTAAATGTGGTAGCAGATGCCATTAAGATGCAGCCTTCTACTAAGAAAATAATTTTATTTATTTACTTATTATTTGGTGCTGGGGATCCAACCTGGGGCCCTGTGCATGCTGGGCAAATCATCTACTACACTCAGCCCTGTATTTCAAGATGTGACTATAGTACTACAATAGTTAAGAAAAAGGCTTTTTTTTTAAAAATAAATGTTAGTGGGGTACAGAGTAGCAAACTTTTTGTTATTTTCATTGTGCATCTACTACATTGGTTTTGGTGACAATTACATTGTTGTTGTTGTTGTTAGGTGCCATCCAGTCGGTATCCAACTCATGGCGACCCTCACAGGGTTTTCAATGACTGACTGTTTCGGGATTGCCTTGGGAGTGGATTGCCAGGCCCTTCTCCCATTTTTTGTGGTGCTGGGAATTGAACTCAGGGCCTCAGAGGCTGCAGTGCAGCGCTCTACCCACTGAGCTAAATCCCAGCCCCCAAGACAATTACATTAACTTACCTAATTTATTAACCCCTTTGACTAATGTGGTAAAAATTGTGTGCAATTATGAGTTACATTTCCATTTTTTCCCATGTGTTCCTGGAGTTGCATCATGTAACTTGAGATTGTCCTCTCCCCCTTTTAAACCTTCTGTATTATTTCCCCTCCCTTCCCCCTTCCCCAATCTTTACTCCCCTCCAGACCCTTCCTCTTTCTAAGAAAAAGGTATTCTTTCAAGAGACTGTCTTCATCTTCAGCTATCTTAAGATGTTGTTGTTGTTAGGTGCCGTCCAGTCGGTATCCGACTCATAGCGACCCTCACAGGGCTTTCAAAGACTGACTGTTTCGGGATTGCTTTGGGAGTGGATTGCCAGGCTCTTCTCCCATTTTTGCGGTGCTGGGAATTGAACTTGGGGCCTCAGAGACTGCAGCGCAGCGCTCTACCAACTGAGCTAAATCCCAGCCCCATCTTAAGATAGTCTATGGCAATAACTCTTTGGAATGTGGTCTGAGAAGTTTGAGTCTAACTATTGTTGCTGTTGTTGTTAGGTGCCATCGAGTTGGTATCCAACTCATAGTGACCCTCATAGGGTTTTCAATGGCTGGTTTGGGATTGCCTTGGGAGTGGATTGCCAGGTCCTCCCATTTTTGTGGTGCTGGGAATTGAACTCAGGACCTCAGGGACTGCAGCGCAGCACTCTACCAACTGAGCTAAATCCCAGCCCCTAACTATTGTAGTGAGTGATATTTTCCTCTTTGTATCTCTTAAGAGCCTTGCATCAAAAGCAGAGTAATTCAGGTATGGTCTCCCCCACCCCCCAAGAATGGTTACAAGTGTTTTTTGCTGGGTGCCCTGTGGTTGTTGTAGTTGAGTGCCCTCGAGTAGGGTCCAACTTATAGCAACCCTACCTACAAGAGAATGAAACACTGTTGGACACCGTGCCATGCTTGCTACCATGTCAGTGCTTTTCTGCTATTTATAGGGTTTTCAATGTTGAATTGTTTCAGGAGTGGATTGCCAGATTCTTCTCCCTAGCCTGCAGCACCTGGTATTCACTAGTTGTCTCTAATCCAAGGACTAACCAGGCTATGGCTGCCATGGTACACTTCTGTAATTCCAAAGATTTGGGAGGCAGAGGCAGTAGGATCTTGAGTTTGAGAGCAGAGGTAGGCTGTGCAACTTGGTAAGACCCTGTTTCAAGATTATAAAAAAATGAAAAACAGCCTGGGGGTGCAGCTCAACAGGAGAGCACTTGCCTAGCATGGGCAAGGACCTGGATTCAACACATTAGTACTGAAAGGAGGAGGAGGAGGAGGAGGAGGAGG
>VMDO01029574.1:0-22436 GCA_007922755.1 Pedetes capensis | reverse complement strand
TTGTTGTTGTTGTTGTTGTTGTTGTTGTTAGGTGCCGTCGAGTCGGTATGCGACTCATAGCGACCCTCTGTACAACAGGGGAAACACTATTGTCAGTGCTTCTCTGCTGTTCCTAGGGTTTTCAATGGCAAATTGACTTTTGGGAGGGGGTTGCCAGGTCCTTCTCCCAAGCCTACAGCTTCTGGTGTTCCCAGGTGGTCTCCCATCCAGGTACTAACCAGGCCCGACCCTGTTTAGCTTCCAAGATCTGACGGGATCGGATGCCACAGGGCTACAGCTGCAGGTAATGAGCTATTACTCAGCAATAAGAAGGAGTGCGCTCTTGGTTCTCACAGCAACATGGATGGCTTTCAGTTGCATTCCGTAAGTGGAAGAAGCTAGATGCTGAAAGTACATATTATATGATTACATCTGCATGGTATTATGCAAAATGGACATCTATCAGAATAGAAAACAGGTCAGTGGTTGTCAGGCTTGAGGGAAGGGGAGCCTTTCTAGCAAGGAGCTGGAGGAAGCACTTATTTTTAGGATGATGGAACTGTTCCCTGTGGTCCTGGCATGGCCCTAAGCATTTGTCAAGCCTCACAGAACTAAGACTACAAAGAATGAACATTACTGGCTCCACATGGAAGGAAAAAAAAACAATTAAGATGTAGGGGGTATGTCAATAGGAACCTAGAAAAAAAGATTTGCTGAACATATGCTTTTCAGAAGTGTCCATAAGTACAAAACCCACACGGCAATAAAGGGAACTTCAAAGAAGTTCATCAACAATTTCTTCACTTTTGCCCACTGCGGCGCATTCCGCGTTAACATAAGCTTCTAAAAAGCAAGGCCTGTGTTTGTCTCCCTCTGTTGGCCCATGGGCTGCAGTACAGCGTTTCTCTAAATAGGGCTACACAGACTTCCCCCACCCCTTTTAAGCAGAAAAACTCTGGGACGTCTAATGTCGATGCCTTTTATCATCTTGTTCTAAAAATACATTTCAACATGAAAATAAATGTTGCTGCTTACTGTTCCAGTACAGCAATGCAGCCATAACAAAGCTGTAAATTAGACACAAAGTAAACTGTAACCCCAATAAAGCTCTCTCTAATGACCTTAATGGGCTGGGAGTTAGCTCAGTTGGTAGAGCGCTGCTCTGCAGTCTCTGAGGTCCTGGGTTCGATCCCCAGCACTGCAAAGATGGCAGAAGGACGTGGCAATCCATTCCAGAGGCAATTGCAAAACAATCAGCCATTGGAGTTTGACTCGCCTCCACGGCACCTGACAACAAATGACCTTAATATAGTGAAAGTCAGCTACTGCTCACCACAGAGCTGCTGCTGACGCCTGTGGTCTGATCTTTTGAGGTGCGCAGCCCTAATTGCTACTGGCATTCAATGTTCCTGCTATTATCTCTAGTCTATCAACGACACAAAACTCATTTTTACGGCATACAGGACATATGTCAGATGGGATGGTGTGAATAAGTTGGGTCTCACTTCCCACATTAGCACTGTTGTAACTATTACGACCCCCAGTTATGATTTTCCTATTTCCGTCTGCCCCTTGCCTGTGATCAACAAAAGTCACTTTAAGCAAAATTTGGCCCTTGTTCTCTGAGGTACCTAAGTGCGGGCACCTCACAATGAGGCAGGTGGACATAGTTTGTGTGTCAGCGGGAAGCAGTCTGTTCCTGATGGTGAGGGAAGGCTCTGCCATCTCTATCCTGAGCCCTTGCCCTCTTTAGAGAATTCTGACAGGAGGGAGACGCAGGCATCAGCCCCAGGGGGGCTTTCAAAATCTCGACCCACTACACTGATCTGTTTTGAACTATTTGGAGCTCCCTAAGGTTACAGATTAACCATTGAATACCCTATGAGTAGCAGAGAAGCACTGTCTAATATAGTGCCAGAAAATGAGTCCCCTAGGCTGGAAGGCAGTCAGGAAATGACTGGGGAAGAGCTGCCTCCTCAATGTAGAGTGGACTTAAATGATGGGAATGGAGTGAAGTCCCAGGGACCTCCATTTGTGGATGTGGCATGACTCAAAATGAGAAGAAACACAGCGGTTGTAATAATTGCAGTTAAACAAAAAAAGATTTTGTGTGTGGCATAGTGTTCTGCTCTGTTGCACATTGGGTTGCTATGATCTGGACTTGTCTAACTGGCACCTCACAACAACAGCAATGTTATAGAAATGCTTTCGACTGTGCTTTCAAGACAGAGAGATGGGGGAGGGGTACGGAGAAAGAAAGGAAGGAAGGAAGAGAAGAAAGAAAGAGGGAGAAAGGCCACTTTTTAATGGGGAGGTCAACTAGCAATTTGAATAGAAATTAATTTTTAAAATATGTTTGACACCTAATATTATTATCTGTGATTTAAAGAAATTCATGCCCTAACAACAAATACTCAAGTATTGGCACTGGAGTTACCCAAATGCTTTACAATACTGCATGTGAAAATAAAACATGCCTTTGGATTATTACGACGGTGTGTTTGGCCTTTGCTTGAGGCCGCGATATAAGAAGTTGGCGGCTGGATGAGGGCCGTGGAGAAAGAAGCGAGTGACCGGCGTATTTTTTTCTCTAGTGCTAAAGTATTGAACTGCTTGGGCAGCTCAATGGACAAGTCACTCAAAGGTGCCCCTGCTCCTTCCGTGTCCTGCCGATGATGCCTCCAACTCCAGCTACCATCAGGCAGTATATACAGGGAGCCAAATCCTGGCAGCCACACTCCCCAGGTGGATAGACCTGGGGCCCAGCTTCCCTGTGCTTTCACCAGTAACGTAAAGATAATGGTAATGAATTTCCGATAAGGAGAAGCAGATGAAGGAATTCAGAAAATGCCGCTCCAAACTACGACCTTCTTCTTCTTTTTTTTATTTTATTTTATTTTTTCCTGGTACTGAGGGTTGAACCCAGGGCCTCTCGCTTGCACGCTTTGCAAGTGCTGGACCACTGAGCTGCACGCCCAGCCCATTGCTTTACTTTTTTGAGACAGGGTCTCGCTAAGTCATGAAGACTACCTCTGGTCTTGAACTTGCGATCTTCCTGCCTCTGCCTCCCCAGCCGCTGGGATTATAGGTGTGAGCCACAATGCCCAGATCAAAATACAACCTTCTGATAGGTGGATTCCTTTGCACTCTGGGTACTTAGGGATGGCGGATGCAGACAGAGCTTCCTCTAAGCCCCCCACCTACATAAAGACTGGCCCTCCAGCAAGAACACAGCATGAGAAGCTGACAGACACATGGGGGAGCTTGACTAGGGAGAAGGACCCAGCAGCCCACTCCCCAAACAACTGGCCATTAAAAACCCTATGACTAGCAAAGAAGCACTGTCAGATATAGTGCCAGAAAATGAGCAGCCCCGCCTCAGGCTGGAAGGCATTCAAGAAATGACTGGGGAAGAGCTGCCTCCTCAAAGTAGAGTCAACCTTAATGACAAGAATGGAGTAGAACCTCTGGAACCTCCATTTGCTGAGATGGAATAACTCACAATGAGAAGAAACATAGTGGCTGCAACAATGGGCTCAAACATGAAAAGATCGTGTGCGTGGCACAGTGTTGGGTAATGCTTCGTTCTGCTGTACTTAGGGTCATCATGAATAGGATCTGACTCGACGGCACCTAACAACAACACACAGGATGTCGAGAGAACAGATTACCAAGCAGGAGGATGTGATCTGTCCTGCTAGTTCTTGTTACTGTCACACTTATCCATTGGATTACAGCCACCCGTGTCCTATTTTGCTTTAAACTCAACTGGTTTATGAGTTCCCGGAAGGCAGGGACCACAACTTACTCCTCTGTGTACCCCTACCCTTGAGCACACACCATTCAATGCACATATTTTGGACTGAAGAGAGAGAATTGAATTGGAAAATTGTTCAGGAAAGATGATGAAGGCCACCAAGCAAAGAGACAAAAATGGGTGATTTTCCCTTTGCCGTGGAGGATAGGAGTATCTATCTTTGTGGCTGCTTAGATCAACCCCTGTACCTGACAATTTTTCATCCTGATGCAGTTCACAAATGACTCCTCGGCGCAGCTCCTCTGGGCAGACTACAGACAGCAATTCTGTAACTACAGGTTGTTTTTCTTGCTGCAAAATAGATCTGAGTGCTAAAAAGCAAACCAATTTTTAAAACATTTTACCCAGAGGTGTTGGAAATGTTTTGATCTGGATGGTGGGTATACGTTATGTACCCGTAAGCTGAAACTTTGCATACTTTACCTTATGTTTGTTATTCCTCAATACAAAATTTTAAAACCTCCTTTCCTCAGTAGTGATTCCAGCAGAAACATATTTACATTTTCACCACTGCCATCCCGACGGTCTCTTCCTTGGCTCCTCCCAACCTGATGCTCCACAAAATGACTCATATCCACCTTGCATAAAATCCGAGGAATCTCCTGGCACGCACTCTAAATAGGCACAGCCCTCCAGACTGCAAAACACTGAAGTTTTTGTTAAAGAGCACCCAAAATTAATGTTCGCCCAATCTCTCCACCAGAGGGAGCCCGCCATACCAGAAAATCAGGAACCAGCTGACCTTAGCCTCAAATCAGGATTTTCAGACAAGGGCTGCAGACTTGAGACACAAATAAGAATCAATTTCTTTGTTCCAAGGCAGGTATGTGAAATTTTATTGAAGTCAGATTTAATTCACGGCTTTATTTTTCTTAACAGAGGCACAGACAGGTTCTAATAAATAGAAGCCACTGCCTTTGCCTTAACACTAATAAATAAATGACTATCAGGGAAATGGACATGGAAATACGGATCGCTCACCTTGGAAAAACATTTTACAGATGATGAGGAATTTTCAGCTGGAGAGGGAAGCACTGGCAATTTTTCTCATTAATATAGGGATTTAATTTACAAATACAGTTCATGAAAGCTGGAGATGAAAAATTAGCTTCTCTTCTAGCCATGCAGAGTGCCACTAGCTTATGGGCAAATAGGAATAGGCATGCCTGTGGAGTGTGAGGCACAGCTTAGTGGGCAGAGCACGGGATTGATTCAAGATCCTGCTTTCCCAGTCATGCAGCTCTGCAAGGAGAACGTGTGTACCGGGCAGCCCCAGAGGCTAAGCAGGGGCAGCTCCAAGCGGAGGCTTGGGAGGATCTAAATCCTCCTTCTCTCCCATGCGTGGATAAGGATGATGAATTGTCTTAATCTCACGTGAAAGGTAACTCCAAGACGAGCTGCCCAGGAGCCCTCTTCCAATCAGAATGCTGACCTTCAGTTCTTCCTGTAGAGAAATGCGGGATCCATCCCTGGGTTACGGAAGCAAGCATTTCCCACCCTGTTCTCTGTTTCCAGTCCACCCTGCTGGAACAGTGCTTCTCACAATCCCCTAGCTTGCCTTTTCTTCATAATTTCCATTTTCTGTTTTGTTTCTGGGTTTTCTTTTTCTTTTTTTTTTTTTGCGGTACTGGGGGTTGAACCCAGGGCCTCGCGCTTGCATGCTTTGCAAGTGCTGGACCACTGAGCTGCACCCCCAGTCCACTCTTTTTACTTTTTTGAGACAGGGTCTCGTTAAATTATGCAGAATGCCTCTGGTCTCAAACTTGTGATCCTCTTGCCTCTGCCTCCCAAGTCGCTGGGATTACAGGCATGCGCCACCGCACCCGGCTCATAATTTCCATTTTCTAATCACTCCTCAATGCCGTCTTTTTGCAAGTGCCATCTCCACCAGGTTCTCTTACTGGTTAGAAATTTTTACAGTAAGAAACTGGAATCAGGTAATTTAAACATTTTACATGTGATCATTGCTCAGTCCCTTACCTTATTTGATCTGACAGCACCATTTACCACCAGCGATCACTCTGCTCTCGTTTGGCTTCCAGGACACAGGTCCTTTGCTTCTCCTCCTTCCACGCCGGCTGCTGTTTCTCAGTCTCCTGCACTGGTTCCTCCTGATTTCCAAGGGTGGACAGTCATGAGCTATCTTCTGCTCTGTTCTGTCCGCCCTACTACTTAGGCGGTCTCCTCCAACCCATGGCTTTATGCACCATCTAATACAGACATAACATCCTGGCATCCAGTCCCACCTGACCTCAGAAGCTAAGCAGGGTCAGCCTGGTTAGTCCTTGGATGGGAGACTGCCTGGGAACAGCAGGTGCTCTAGGCTTGGGAGAAGGACCTGGCAACACACTCCCAAAAATCAATCCACCATTGAAAACAGTATGAACAGCAGAGAAGCACTGACAATAGTGCTGGGCGTGGCACAGTGTTGGGTAGTGTTTTGTTTTGTTGTATGTGCGGTCACTATGAGTTAGGCCCAACTCAATGGCACCTAACAATAACAACAAAATAGCTATCATGTTGTTTTGTTGTTGGGTCCTAAGTGGGATCCGACTCATAGTGACCCTGTGTACAACAAAAATAGGAAATGAGTGACTGTAATCCAGTGGATAAGTGCTGATTGTTTCAGGATTGCCCCGGGAGTGGATTGCCATGTCCTTTTCCCGTTTTTGCAGTGCTGGGAATCGACCCCAGGACCTCAGAGACTGCAGAGTGGTACTCTACAAACTGAGCTAAATCCCAGCCCCTGAGATATATATGTTGCCTGCAGCCATAGCCCTGTGGCATCCAATCCTGTCAGATCTCAGAAGCTAAGCAGGGTTGGGCCTGATTAGTACTTGGATGGGAGACCGCCTGGGAACACCAGGTGCTGTAGGCTTGGGAGATGGACACGGCAACCCACTCCCCAAAAGTAATTAGCCACTGAAAACCCTAAGAACAGCAGAGAAGCACTGACAATAGTGTTTCCCGTGTTGTGCGAAGGGTTACTATGAGTTGGACACTGACTCAACGGCACCTAACAACAACAACAGCAACATATACAACAAGGGAAACACTATCGTCAGTGCTTCTCTGCTGTTCATAGGGTTTTCAATGGTGGATTGATTTTTGGGAGTGAGTTGCCGGGTCCTTCTCCCAAGCCTACAGCACCTGGTGTTCCCAGGCGGTCTCCTATCCAAGTACTAACCAGGCCCAACTCTGCTTAGCTTCTGAGATCTGGTGGGATCGGATGCCACAGTGCTCTGGCTGCAAACCATATATGTTCTATGCCGATCTAAATGCGCATGTCATTCATATCATATTTTTTATTGCTGATGCTGAAGAATTCAGCCTGTTATCTTAAGAGAGAATACCCATCAATGAGGTCAGGAATTGTGTTTCTACTTATTACCCTATTGCCAAAGCTACTTGTTTAGGTAAAGATTCCTGCCTTGAGGTAGGCAATTAGCATATTAAAGTATATTTACTGAAATAAAATCTGTTATTTGAATGACATGTGATTTAAATACTTCTGAAAACCCAAACGTAAATTTATGTCAAACAGTATAACTAAGAAAAAAAGTTATTTAAAAAATCACAATTGTAGCTAAATTGTCTTTTCGCCTAATTTTTATTTGATTATGTACGGGCACGTCACATGAGATCTATCTGCTTAACACAATTTTCAGTGTGCCGTAAGCCCTCTTAACTGTAGTCACAATTGCGCCCAGCAGTGGTCCCAACCTTTGGGCACCAGGGACTGGTTTCATGGAAAACAATTTTTTCCACGTACCAGAATGGGGTTTCAGGATGATTCAAGTGGCTGTAAATACAGATGAAACCTCCTTCGTCCCCTGCTCACCTGCTGTGTGGCCCCATTCCTAATAGGCCATAGACGGGTATTATGGCCCCATGTTTGGGGACCCCTGGTGTATAGCAGCTCTCTAGAAGGCACTCAGCTTGCAAAGTCCAAACATTACACCCAAAGATGCCTTTAGCTTCAGTACTATTCTCTCTGATTCCATGAGTTTGGCTATTTTGTGGTTGTTGTTAGGGGCCCTCAAGTCAGGTCCAACTAATAGGGACTCTGTGTACAAAAGAACAAAACATTCCCTGACACTGTGCCATGCCTGGTACTATGTCAGTGCTTTTCTGCTATTCATAGGGTTTTCAATGGCTGACTGTTTTTTGGGTGTGGGCTCCCAGGTCCTTCTCTTAAGCGTACAGCACCTGGTATTACCAGGCAGTCTCCCATCCAAGGATTAACCAGGCCCAACTCTGCTGAGTTTCCAGGATCGGACACCAAGGTGGCACTCAGGCTGATTATTTTTGATATCTCAAATGAGTGGAGCCCTGTGGTATTTGGTATGTCCCAACAGTGCCCTTTACAAAGACCTTTGAAAAGAAGGAAATCATGTAACGTGTAACAAAATGGATCAAACTTGAGAACAATAAACTAGGGGAAATAACATAAATCCAACATTTTCTAGTATTTTCTTTCCTATATATTTTGGTGTTTGCTCTTCATTTTTAAAATGAACGTGTAGAGGTCAAAGTACAATGTGTGCATTCATCAGATTGTGTGTGTAATGCCTACATGTGGTAGAGCCCATGCACCAGGAGGTCAGCGTGGACCTTGGTCTTGGGCTCCTGGGTGTGAGTCCCAGCTCTGTCATTTCCTGGCTGTGAGTCTTGAGCAAACTGTTGTGTCCTTACTTCTGTTTCCTTATGAGGTTGCTGTGGGTAAAACATCCCATTGTGTCGGTCACCTTGTTGTGCTGTGGGGGCTTGCATGTTGCTGTGATGCTGAAAGCTATGCCACTGGTATCTCAGATACCAGCAAGGCCATCCATAGTGGACAGGTTTCAGCTGAGTTTCCAGACTAAGACAGACCTAGGGAGAAGGACCTGGCAGCCCACTCCTGAAACAATTGTTGTTAGGTGCTGCTGAGTCGAGTCAGGTCCAACTCATAGCAACCCTATGCATAACAGAACGAAATACTCCCCGACCCTGTGCCATACCTAGGAGTATGTCAGTGCTTCTCTGCTATTCATAGGGGTTTCAATGGCAGTTTGTTTCTGTAGTGGATTGCCAGGTCCTTTAGCACCTGATATTCATAGGTGGTCTCCCACCCAAGGAGACCCTACTTAGCTTCCAAGATTAGCAGGATCAGATGCCAGGGTGCTATGACTGCAGACCTTGAAACAATTAGCCATTGAAAACCCTATAAATAGCAGAGAAGCACTGTCAAAAATAGTGCCTGAAAATGAGCCCCCCAGGCTGGAAAGCATTCAAGAGACAACTAGGGAAGAGTTGCCTCCTCGAAGTAGAGTTGACCTTCTTGATGGGAATGGAGTAAAGCCCCTGGGACCTCCTTTTGCTGATGTGGCATGACTTAAAATGAAAAGAAACATAGTGACTGCAACAATGGGCTCAAATATAAAGAGATCGTATGCATGGTACAGTGTCAGGTAGTCCCTTGTTCTACTGTACTTAGGGTCGCTGAGTCAGACCTGACTCAATGGCACCTAATGACAACAACAACAATAGGTAAAACAGTGAAAATTGTGCTGAGCAAAGAGTATTCACTTAATAAATACTAGCTCTTGTTATTAGCTACACATAATGAAAATAAAGTTTCTCCATCACATTCTCTCTTTGTAGCTAATGGGCTGAGTTAATCCAACTTGCACTGATTTGTCAAAAATATCCAAGTAGTTCCATGCGAAATTGCTGCTAAAGAACAAGAAGCTTTTATATGAAAGAGGAGTGCTCAGTGCCTTCTTTAGAGCTGCCAGTTTCTCTCCAGGAATCCCTTGATTCCACACACTTCAGATGTCATAACTGATACTCAGAGCTCTGAGAGATGGTGCCCCGGCTAATGCTCAGAAAAGGCTCTGAGGAAGCCCATAGCAAACACTGGCTTCCAATGAGCTTCAGCGCTGATTTTGATATTGACATCATGACCAACAGAATGCGAGGAAACCAATTAATTTATTCATTCTCCTTGGTTTATGTTTTCTTCCATTCTGCTTCCTCCAACACACGTTAACGTGCACCACGCACATGCACACACACATATTTATATCGCCCATTGCTGGCTTTCAAAATGAGAGGTGATTTATTACATAAGTACATGGACCATAGTCTTTATCATTTTGAATCCTGTTTTAGGGAAGATTGTATCTTAATAAAGATGTGTATCTTACCTTAACCTCCTATGCTGTAGGCACATTCCAACACTATTAATTCCAGGATAGATGGAGAATAGTCTTAAGTGGAATGTGGAATTGCAGAGTACTTTATGATTCAGGGTACTCACACACCATTCATTCATACTGTGGGCAGAAACACACACCATGGCTAAATATTTCAGTTTGGATTTTCTTAATATTTTAAAAATTGAGATGGATCATAGCTATAAATTTTACCATAATAAAGTATATAATTCAGTGGCATTTAGTGTATTCTTAGTATGGTATAACCACTATTTCTAGTTTCAAAATTTTTTCATCACCCTAAAAACATCTAACAACAACAGCAAAAACACTTCATGTCAACTATGTACTCACTTCCCTTTCTTGCCTCTTCCCATCCCATCATCGTTTTGTTGTTGTTAGGTGCCGTCGAGTCGAGTCCGACTCATAGCAACCCTATGTACAGCCAATCGAAACTTCCTGATTCTGTGCTTGGCACAGAATCCCATCCTTAGCAACCATTAATCCACTCTCTGTCTCTAAGGGCTTGCCTATTCTGGATGTATCCTATAAAAGGATATATCATACAATGTGTGACTTTTTATGTTTAATTCCTATAGGCAGTATGTGTTTGAGATTCATCTAAGTTTTAGCATATATCCATATTTTGTTCCTATTTACTGCCAAATAATATCCCATTGAATTTATATGTCATAGTTTGTTTATTCATTCATCCTACTTGTGGGCATTTAAATTGTTTCTATTTTTTGGATACTATGAATAGTGCTGCTATAAACCTTCATGTATATAAGTTTCTCTGTGAAGAGAACACATGTTCTGTGAGAACATATATTGGATATATACCTGGGAGGGGAATTGCTGGATCATATTGTAAGTCCATTTTTTTAACTTTTTGAGCATCTATCAAACTCTTCTCACAGTGGTTGCATCATTTTAGATTCCCACCAGCAACTTACAACGATCTCAATATATCCTCACCAATACTTATTTTGCCTTTTGTTTTGCTTTGCTTTTGCTTTAATATAAAGCCATCCTAGTAGGTATGAAATAGTATCTCATTGTTAGTTTGATTTGCATTATCTTCTTGATCATCCTCTGAAATGGGTATTTCAGTTCTTTGTCCATTTTTAAAAATTGGGTTGTGTTTTTGTTGCTAAGTTGGAAGAGTACTTTATGTATGCTGGATATTAAACCCTAATCACATAAGTGATTTACAATTTTTTTCCCATTTCCATTTTCCTGATTTTTTCCCATTATCATTTTCTAATTCTGTAGATTGACATTCTCAATCATGTCCTTTGATGCACAAAAAATTTTTAAATTTTCATGACATCTAGTTTTTCTATTTTTTTCTTTTATTGCTTGTGCTTTTGGTGTCAGTCTAAGAATCCACTGCCAAATCTAAGCTAATCCTCAAACTCATAAAGAACTATGAGTCACCAAATACTCAAACTATAATGGAAAAGAAAAACAAAGTTGAACTGCACTTCTCAAAATTCAAATTTACCAGAAAGCTACAGTAATCTAAACAGTGTGGCACTGACATAGGCTAGATATACAGATCAATAGACTAGCATGGGGGCTGGGATTTAGCTCAGTTGGTAGAGCGCTGCGCTGCAGTCTCTGAGGTCCCGAGTGCAATTCCCAGCACCGCAAAAAATGGGAGAAGGACCTGGCAATCCACTCCTGAGGCAATCCCGAAACAGCCATTGAAAACCCTATGAGGGTCGCTATGAGTCAGATACTGACTCGACGGCACCTAACAACAACAACAAGACTAGCATGGAAGTTCCAGAGATAAACCCCAACTTCTATTGGTGACTGAGTTCCAAAAAGGATGCCAATTTCATTCAATGGGAAAAAAATATGCCTTTCAACTCTTTGCTAATGGTATTAGGAGAACTGGCTCTCTAAATGTAAGAGAATAAAAACTGCATCCCCACCTCACACTCTATATACAAAAATTAACTCAAAATGGATCAATGGCCTAAGTATAAGAGTTAAAATGATAAAAGCAGTAGGAGAAAACATAGGTAAATATTCACCATGGATAATTTAAATCCACAGATAATTCTCTACCTCAATTGAAAGCAAGCTTCTTCTCCATAATGACTTTTCCCCAATGAATACGGAAATAGTAGCAATGCTAACAGACTCAAGTGTCTTCTCCTTTAATTCTTCCATGATACTTCATTAGACTATTAGAAAGAAGGCAAGGAATAATGAGCCTAGGCTAAGAAAAAATACAATTGGCCATGAATCATAAAAACAAAACCTAAATACACAATTTAAACCAAATGCACCTTTCGGTTTATAAATTCTCTTACCAGACTGACCAACTTTTCTCTTGCAATCCCTCCCTTGCCCAATAATATTTTTATGGTGGATAACATAATGGTTAGAAGTACAGACCCTGGAGATGGGTGCATGGTCAGTCTCAGCCTCCCCATCCAGTTAGTTATGTGACATTCTGTCTTTTATTTAGCCTTTCTCCAGCCCTCCTCCCCTCGTGGCTATAACCTTACCT
This sequence comes from Pedetes capensis, assembly GCA_007922755.1. NCBI lineage: Eukaryota > Metazoa > Chordata > Mammalia > Rodentia > Pedetidae > Pedetes > Pedetes capensis. Next base: position 9,916 of record VMDO01029574.1, on the reverse strand, counting down.
GTAGGTTGTTGTTGATTGCACTTTAGGCATTTTTAAAGTGTGCTGTGATTTCTAGATCTGGTAGAGGATGGGTCAGCACAATAAGTATTTTTATGTCTCCTCAAGTATTGGTCCATGATTATACACATTGTTGCTAGGAGACCAGCTCAGAGAGTGGCCAGGACCCTATATCTTGCAGATTTCCAACTACAAAGAAGGTAACTGTCCAAGGACCCCAACTACTAAGATCTGAGGTCAGTAACTACATTTCCCAGAGGTCTCACTTCCCACCAATTGCTCCCAGCAAGCAACTGTTGGCACACTAGTTGTCGTTATTAGGTGCCGTCAAGTCATTTCCGACTGATAGTGACGCTCATAGGGTTTTCAATGGTGGACTGTTTGGGGGAGTGGATTGCCACATCCGTCTCCCATTTTTGTGGTGCTGGGAATCAAACTCAGACCTCAGAGATTGCAGAGCAGCACTCTACCAACTGAGCTAAGTCCCAGCCCCTGTTGGAACACTAAGGGAGGTCATTTCTGGTAGACAGCGTCTCTTTGTGTGGTCAGCGTTGGCTCAAGCACTCTTTGGCAGCCTGGTCAAAACTTCTTTATTCTAGAAAACAAGCCAGATCTTCTATTCCATTTTGTCTTCATTCCAGGTCAGACTCACATGGTGGTCTGGTGGCTCTGCAACCTTCCCTGTTTTCTCTCTCCTTTTAAGCCCATCTTGGAGCTGATTCTCAGAGGACTTGAACTAACAGTCTAGCATCTCAGGCTCCCTCACACTGATCTTAGCTTATCTTCCATCTCCTCCGCCATCTTGTGCGGACGCACGTCCCACGCTGCTTCCCAATTGCTCCCAGGACCTTGCTGTCTCTGAGCTCTTGCCTTCGGCCCTTCCCTGAGAGGGTGCTCGCTACTTGGCCATTGTGTCCTACTAGGTCCCCTTGGTCCCTGATCACGCGCCTCGTCTGTCGCTATGAGTCACGGCACCTAACAACAACAACAACAACAACAACAACAACAACAACAATGGCAGCAGCAGCAACAACAACCATAAACATCTCGAGGATTTGATCAAGGAGCTAGCATGACCTGGGGACGACGTGCCTAACCCGGGTGTAATGAGAATTAATCTATGGTAAAGATTAGATTAAAAGTGGCTGGCCCGTAATGTGAAATTGATAAATGTCGGCCACACTGATGATCTCAGATGATCAGGCATGGGTGAAGAAATAAGGTATTCCACATTGTGAGCTCCTCAGTCTCCATCTGTATTGCTGCATATACCACCCCCGCCTACACAAAGCCCTTGAAATGGCAGATGGTTCAAACCATCAAATGGATGGTTCAAATCTAAAATGTCTCCCGAAGGCTCATGTGATGGAGGTTTGGTTGCCCGCTGATGCGCTTTTGGAAAGTGGTTGCATCCTGGCGGCCCTGACCTGATCCATGGATTCAGGCTTCGATGGGCTCCTAACCGTGGCATTATTGGGAGGTGGGGGACACTCTGCAGTGGGGCTGAGCTGGAGGAAGTCAGTCACTGGAGGGAGGCCCTGGAAAGACATACCTCGTCCCCAGCCCCTTTCTGGCCCTCTCTCCCCCCCTGCCCCCATGATGTGAGCAGTTTCGCGTTCAGGCCCGCTCCACCATGATGTTCCTCCGCCTCACTTCAGGCCCAAAGCAATGGAGTCAGCCAGGCATGGACTGAAACCTCCAAGGCTGTGAGTCAGAATAACCTGTTCCTCCCTAAAGTCATTCTCTCAGGTGTTTTCTCACAGCAACGAAAGGTAATTAACAGACTAAGCCTTCCCAGAGTCTGTCAGCCAGATATACTTTTTCCCTTCTCTAAATCTCCAGGGGCCTTCAGCCTTAGCACTGTGGCGTCGGATCCCGTCAGATCTTGGAAGCTAAGCAAGGTCGGGCCTGATTAGTACTTGGATGGGAGACCGCCTGGGTGCTATAGGCTTGGGAGAAGGACCTGGCAACTCACTCCCAAAAATCAATCTGCCGTTGGAAACCCTATGAATAGCAGAGAAGCACTGACAATAGTGTTTCACCTGTTGTATATAGGATCGCTATGAGTCGGACACCAACTCGATAGCACCTAATAACAAGAACAAATCTCCAGGACTCTCGTTTCTAAATTCTTTTACAGACTTAATAGTACCAATAAATAGATCTCTTACTTTGAACCCTCTTAATTGCCCAGCTTGTATGGAATAGTCACTCAATATTTATAGGATGTAACTGAAAAAATGAAGGGGAATTATATTCTTGTGAATTTAATTTTTAACTTTCAGGATTTCCAACAGCTCACATCTGTTTTACTTGATATAGCAACAATGCACAGGGATGAATAAAAAAATCCCATGAGTCAAGGCCCTTAGAGCCCAATATGGCATATGTTGTTGTTGTTATTGTTGTTAGGTGCTGTTGAGTAGGTATCTGACTCATAGCGACCCTACATACAAAAGGTGAAACACTATTGTCAGTGCTTCTCTGCTATTCATAGGGTTTTCAACGGCAGATTGATTTTTGGGAGTGGGTTGCCAGGTCATTCTCCCAATATGGCATATAGTAACTCATTTTTAATATCTGCTTGAAGTGCTTCAAATGTGTTGGGTTGTCTTTTTCCAAACGAGTGATGATTTGAAATTTTAAAATAGTTTTGGGTTTGTCTATTTGTATGAATGTGGACTAGGGGACCTGTAAAAATAGTTGTAAAGAATGCTTTTTCCTCTAGCAAAGGACTGGTAAACCAATACCCCTCCTTTGGGCTCAACTCCAGAAATAGAGAAGGAAGAACCTGCCATTTCAAGGGCTTTGTGTAGGCGGGGGTGGTATATGCAGTAATACAGATGGAGACTGAGGAGCTCACAATGTGGAATACCTTATTTCTTCACCCATGCCTGATCATCTGTGATCATCAGTGTGGCTGACATTTATCAATTTCACATTACGGGCCAGCCACTTTTAATCTGATCTTTACCATAGATTAATTCTCATTACACCCAGGTCATGCTAGCTCCTTGATCAAATCCTTGAGATGTTTATGGTTGTTGTAGCTGTTGTTGTTGTCGTTGTTGTTGTTGTTAGGTGCCGTTGAGTTGGTATCTAACTCATAGTGACCCTACTACAACAGGTGAAACACTATTGTCAGCGCTTCTCTGCTATTCATAGGGTTTTCAATGGCAGATTGATTTTTTGGGAGTGGGTTGCCGGGTCCTTCTCCCAAGCCTACAGCACCTGGTGTTCCCAGGTGATCCCTCATTCAAGTACTAACTAGGCCAGACCCTGCTTAGCTTCTGAGATCTGACGTGATTGGATGCCACAGGACTATGGCTGCAGGCTTGTATATGGTTGTTATGTTGTTGTTAGGTGCCATAGAGTCGGTATCCAACTCATAGCGACCCTCTGTACAACAGGGGAAACACTATTGTCAGTGCTTCTCTGCTGTTCATAGGGTTTTCAATGGCAGATTGATTTTTGGGAGGGGGTTGCCAGGTCCTTCTCCTAAGCCTACAGCTTCTGGTGTTCCCAGGCAGTCTCCCATCCAGGTACTAGCCAGTCCCGGCCCTGCTTAGCTTCTGAGATCTGACGGGATCAGATGCCACAGGGCTATGGCTGCAGGCTTGTATATGGTAGGTATCCAAAAAACAAAACAAAACAAAACAAAACAAAACAAAAAACCCTAGTCATATGAAGTTAATTTCTACTCCTCAACCTCATCCTAATGCTTTTTTGGGCAATCACCTCATGCAATCCAGCCCCAGGGAACTGTCATCATGGGATGGAAGGGCAAAGACTGGTGCACAGCCAAGGTTCTGCCCGGTGCCGACTCAGCTCAGGTAAAGGTCTGTAACTCTTTAACCCGGGGCTCTCCTAGCTTCCGGTTGAGAACTCAGCGCAGGTGGAAAGCAGGAAGTGGGTGGCGAGTGCAGGGATCCGATTGCACCTGTGGACTCAGACTCAGTAATAATTTAACAAGGGCGGTCACATGGGCCAACGGCTCTTTCTCAGCCTTTGTCTTTCCCACTAACAGGTCTGAAAAGTGAACGAGATGGATGGGTCCAGCAAAGAGGAGGAGGAGGACGGCACGTTCACCAGCATTTCCCTAGCAGATGACATAGGTAAGGGAGACACGGATGCCCTCTGGCCGTACTGCTCAGCACCTGCTAGGCAGTTTTTGAAAGCATAGCCTTTATTATCTGTAGGATAATGGCAAAACATACTCATTGTAGAAAACTGAAAAAAGTATAGCTACAAAACCAGTTTTGAATGAAGAGCTGTTTTTCTTCTTCCTTTTAAATTAAGCGATCCTCGTTCAGGTCCCTGTGGTTATATTGCAGGGGCTTTCAAAGATAAATCTACAAGCAAAAATATGAAATATCCATTTCTTAAAAGTTCAGGAAATAGGACCTCAAAGTTGTTACTCACCTCGCGATAGGCTTAGCCATATGTTTATTCAGCCATCATCAATTACTTCCCTGTCAAATAGTTTTATCCTTTCTGAAAAATGTGACAATGAGCTTTAAGAATTATTTCAGAAAATGTCTGGCTTTGAAGCAAGGACAAAGTTTGCTGAATTACACAGCGAGGAGGGAAAAAGTGGGGGAGTGTTGGCGAAATGCTGACGGTTGGGATTACTGCGACGCTCTCCCCATCGCAGAGAAAATAGTGCTGAATTGCACAACAGGAACTGGAAACATTTCAGATCTCTAAGTGCCCAGATCTTGGGGCGTATGTGTGTGGTGGGGGGCAGGGTTCTGTGAAAGTTCCTTTAGCACAGACAGCCAGCACGACTGCCGCTAAGCCATGGCGGTTACTGGTTTTGATTAACAGAGAGCAGGGCATGAATATTTAACATCAATGGGTCTTTCATGCAACCGGGCCTCTCTGCTTTCTCCTAAATGCTCACATTCAAAAAGCATCTTTCTCAAGTGCAGCCAGACAATTAGCACAAGCCACCAGCCGCCTCTCAGCCTCCCTTCCGGCACTGAGTAAACATGCTGGGGTCTTTGGAAATCAGAGAGGACTATTTTCAGGCTTCATAAGGGAAGAAAAGGTAGAAGGCACAGGGGCTGTGGAGGAAACGGGATCCTGCTGTCCTTAAGATGTTCACACCAGGGTGTTTTACAAAATCAGAGGGATGCAGAAGGCAGACAAGGAAATAAAGCCAGGGAAACTTGTTTCTTGGTTTCTAGGCAGGATGAATGATTGTCGTGGGCGTGGGGATCCTGTATGCTATGAGCAGGGGCAGTTCCTACACAGTCTTGCTTGGAATGGGGCTCTGCTGGCAATTTTTTTTGCTTTACAACCTGGGCTGGCCTGCAGCCATAGCACTGTGGCGTCCAATCCCGTCAGATCTCAGAAGCCAAGCAGGGTCAGGCCTGGTTAGTACTTGGATGGGAGACAACCTGGGAACATCAGGTGCTGTAGGCTTGGGAGACAGACCCGGCAGCCCACTCCCAAAAGACAATCAGCCATTGAAAACCCCATGAATAGCAGAGAAGCAATGACAACAGTGTTTCTCCCATTGTAGGTAGGGTCACTATGAGTCAGACACAGACTCGATGGCACCTAATAATAACAACGACCTGGGCTGAACCTAGAAGAAGGGACCATTGGCAGTGTTGAGCAGTTTTGAAATAACTCTCACCCGCCCCGTTACACCTCTCAGCCACACCTTAATTTATACACCATGTGTAATATGCCTCCCCCACGTGCCTGTCAGCTTGTGCTGTGGGGCTTGCATGTTGTTATCATGCTGAAAGCTGTGCAACTGGAATTTTAGATACCAGCAGGGGCACCCATGGTGGACAGGTTTCAGCTGAGCTTCCAGACTAAGACAGACCAGAGAGAAGGACCTGGCAGCCCACTCCCAAAACAATTAGCCATTGAAAACCTTATGAATAGCAGCAAAGCCTTGTCAAATATAATGCCAGAAAATGAGCCACGCTGGAAGGGGTTCAAGAAATGCCTGGGGAAGAGTCGCCTCCTTAAGTAGCGTTGACCTTAATGATGAGAATGGAGTAAAACCCCTAGGACCTCCATTTGTTGATGTAGCATGACTCAAAATGAGAAGAAACATAGTGGTTGCAACACTGGGCTCAAACATTAAAAGATTGTGTACATGGCACAGTGTCCAGTAGTGTTTTGTCCTATTGTACATAGGGTTACTATGAGTCAGACCTGACTTGACAACACCGAACAACATATAAAATGTCTATCTATATCTGTCTAATTTATCTATCTGCCTATCTATACCTTTCTATACTTAATACTTTTTGTAATGATAACACTTATGTATCCATTTTTAGGGCTGGGATTTAGCTCAGTTGGTAGAGTGCTGCTCTGCAGTCTCTGAGGCCCTGAGTTCAATTCCCAGCATTGCAAAATGGGAGAAGTACGTGGCAACCCACTCCCAAGGCAATCCCGAAACAATCAGCCATTGAAAACCCTATGAGGGTCGCTATGAGTCGGACTCAATGGCACCCAACAACAACAGCAATCCATTTTTAAGTATATGATATGTTATTAACTATGGTCATTCTGATACAGAATGTTGTTGTTGGGTGCCGTTGAGTTGTGTCCAACTCATAGCAACTCTCATAGTGTTTTCAATGGCTGATTGTTTTGGGATTGTGTCAGGAGTGGATTGCTACGTCCTGCTCCCATTATTGCGGTGCTGAGAATCGAACCCGGGACCTCAGAGACTGCAGAGCAACACTCCACCAACTGAGCTAAATCCCAGCCCATGATATACAATAGATTTCTTAAACTTGTCCCTCCTGTGTAACTGACATGTTATATCCATTAGCCAACATCTCTCCCAATCTCCCTAACCTCTACGGTGTCTGGTAACCCCCATTATATCCTTTGTTCCTATGAGCTTGACATTTTTAGATTCCACCTATAAAAGAGATCGTCTAACATTTTTCTGTGCCTGGCTTATTTCACTTAATGTAATGACCTCTAAGGGCATCCATTTAATTGTCCACTTGTCCTGCTGTGGGGGCTTGTGTGTTGCTGTGATGTTGAATGCTATGCCCCTGGTATCTCAGATATCAGCAGGGTGACCTATGGTGGGCAGGTTTCAGCTGAGTTTCCAGACTAAGGCAGACTAGTGAGAAGGACCTGGCAGCCCACTCCCTAAACAATTAGCCATTGAAATCCTTAGAATAGTAGTGAAGCATCGTAAATACAGTGCTAGAAAATGAGCCCCCCAGGCTGGAAGGCATTGAAGAAAAGACTGGGGAAGAATTGCCTCTTCAAAATAGAGTTGACCTTAATGACAGGAATGGAGTAAAGCCCATGGGACCTCCTTTTGCTGATGTGGCATGACTCAAAATGAAAAGAAATATAGTGGCTGCAACAATGGTCCAAACATAAAAAGATCGTGTGCGTGGCACAGTGCTGGGTTGTGCTTCGTTCTGCTGTACATAGGGTCACTATGAGTCAGACCTGACAACAACAGGTGCATCCATTTAGCTGTCCATAGGCATTTAGATTGCATCCACTTCTTGGCCACTGTGACTAGTGCCACAGTGAACATCGGAGTGCAGGTATCTCTTTGACTTACTAATTTCATTTCCTTTGGATGTATATCCAGTAGTGGCATTGCTCGATCATACGTTAGTTCTATTTTTTTCATTTCTTGATGAAGCTCCGTGCTGCTAGCTTACATCCTCACCCACAGTGCAGAAGGGCTCCATTTTCTCCACATCCTCCTAACACTGGTTATCTGTCATCTTCTGGTAACAGCCAACCTAACAGAGGTGGGATCTCATCGTGATTTTAGTTCACCTTTCTCTGATGATTATCGTGATGCGGAACAGTTTCTTCATAGACTTCTGGGCCAGTTAGATGTCTTCTTTTGAAAAGAGTTTCTTTAGGGCTTTTGCTCATTTTTAGGTTGGGTTCTTTGCTTTCTTGAACTTCATACTTCTGATTGAGATATTGGGACGAAAGTGGTTTGCTTTCCTCTTAAATTCTACTGGAAGAAAAAATAGGGCAACAACTAATTTTTAAGAGACGCTAGATATTTTGATTTTTTGTGCAATGTCCTCATGTTTCCATTAAAAAATCATTTTTCCAGGATTGTGTTTTTCGCCTAATCCTAATTTTAAAGACAACATCAACACAGGGGTCTCATCATAACACATCTGTAGGACAGATGCATCTTCACAAGAAACTATTTTCAGACTTCTTGAACCTTCATTGTTGTTGTCAGGTGCTGTAGAGTCGGTGTCCAACTCAGAGCGACCCTACATACAATAGGCTAAACACTATTGCTAGTGCTTCTCTGCTATTCATATGGTTTTCAATGGCTGACTGTTTTTGGGAGTGAGCTGCTGGTCCTTCTCTCAAGCCTACAGCACCTGGTGTTCCCAGGTGGTCTCCCATCCAAGTACTAACCAGGTCTGACCCTGCTGAGCTTCCGAGATCTGACAGGATCAGACACCACAGCAGTACAGCTGCAGGCTTGAGTCTTCATTACTTGTCTTTTCATCTCTTCCAAATTTCTGACTCCTAATTGAATCACTTTCTAGATGTCTAGTAGACAACTAGGTATCCAAGGAATTTGCTGCACACCTCCCAAATCTATGCTCAGTCCTGAACTCGTAATTCTAATGAATGGCCTCCCCCATCCACTCAATTACTTAAGCTAGAAATTCACGTCCTTCTTTTTTTCTCTCAACCTGCTTGGTGACTGGCTTTTGTTGGCTTGACCCTGAAAATGTTACTTAAACAAATCTGGCCTTTTCCATCTTCCTTGATCAGGTGCCATTGTCCTCTCCCCACCACCCATGAACCACAGCACCAACCTATCAGCTGCTCACGCTATTTCAGTTCTTATGCATCCTCCACACTGACCACATCACTCCCTGTCCCTGCAGAGATCAGTCAGTACCTCTCATTCCCTGCAGGGTGAAGCCCAAGACACTTAGCTGGCATTTAGAGCCTCTTTTTCCTGGCTCTACATAGCTCTTCAGGCTGGGATTTAGCTCAGTTGGTAGAGCGCTGCTCTGCACTCTCTGAGGACCTGAGTTCGATCCCCAACACTGCAAAAACGGGAGAAGGATGTGGCAATCCACTCCTGAAGCAATCCTGAAAGAATCAGCTATTGAAAATCCTATCAGGGTTGCCATGAGTCCGACGCAACTTGACAGCACCTAACAACAACAAAATGTATCTTTTCAGTGCTGTTTCCTGCCACACAATTTGGACTCAGGAGGAGACACTGCCCCATGCACACGCTGCCTACTTCCTGCCTGTAGGCTTCCTGCTTTAACTTCCTTTGCCCGGAATGATGCTACCCACATTTGTCTTTGCCTGGTCAAAGCCTAGTCATCCTTTCAGACCCTGCAAAGGCATCACCTCCTTCAAGAAGCCTTCCTTGATATCCCCAGCTGGGCTAGGTTTCCTCATTCCTTCCTGAGAACCCTGAACTTATCTCTATCCATATTGTTCCGCAACCTAATACGCTTGTATATATACCACGCATGCCCAGCAATCTGCCAGCATCTAGAAGACAGACCTTGGGTTTTAAAACGTCTGTATGCCTGACACCTACCACAGCCTCTGGTACTTAACAGGTAGCACATTTTTGCCAAAGAATTCTGAGTGGGTCTGTGTGTGTGTCTGGGGAGGGCCAGTCAGGCCAACCCCAGCTGGGGTCAGCTTTCCGAAATCATTTCTCCTCTTTTGAGCTTCTTCCCTATCTCCACTTTTGGGTCTGTTTGGCTCAGCTTTCAGAAAGCATTTATCGAGCACCTACCATCCTTGGCCTGCTTGGGTGAAGAGTTGGAAGACGGTAGAATAGCAGGAAGGGGTTAAGCCTGGGAGTGGCCTTGCCGCAGTTTGCATCGGTTAGACTCTGAGCAGTTCCTTCCTGTCCTTGAGCCTCAGCTCCCTCCTTGCAAAAGGATCC
>VMDO01029573.1:0-22472 GCA_007922755.1 Pedetes capensis | reverse complement strand
ATTTTACCCTTAAGTCTTAACCTTAATTTTAATTTTGACAGCAATTTCTATTAGCCTCTGTCCTATACCTCCTCTTTCCCCCTCTTCTGTCAACAGATACCACCCTTTCCCACCCTACAGAGGAGAAAAAAATCTATCAGGTCTCTAGCCCTTAGCCCCATTGGAGTTGGGCTGGTGGACTAAAGAGAGAATCACACAGACCAAAAAGCTGAGAATATACCCAGACTATAAGCTCAAATAAGCACCAGAGTCCCACACGTCTGTCAGTTTTCCTCACCGTGGGGGCTTGCATGTTGCAATGAGGCTGAGAGCTCTGCCACTGTAACCTCAGACATGAGCAAGTTTACCCATGGTGAACAGGTTTTCAGATGAGTTTCCAGACTAAGAATGACTAGGGAATAGGACCTGGTGAGTAACTCCTGAAACAACTAGCCATAGAAAACTCTATGAATAGCAAAGAGACACTGTCAGATATAGTGCCAGAAAATGAGGCCCGCAGGTTGGAAGGCAGTCAAAAGACTACTGGAGAAGAGTTGCCTCCTCCAAGTAGAGTCTACCATGATGATGGAGATGGAGTAAAGAACCTAGGGTGCTCAACTTGCTGATGTGGCATGTCTCAAAATGAGGAGAAGCAACTGTAAACATCCATTAATAATTGGATCAAGGAATGTACGAATCTAGGCAAATTAGAAATTGATAAAAGAGAAATGGACTGCATAAACATTGACATTCTAGGCATCAGTGAGGTAAAATGGAACAGCATAGGCCATTTTGAGTCAAACAAACATATGGTGTACTATGCTGGAGATGATAAACTAAAGAGAAATGGGATTGCATTCATCATCAAAAAAGACATTTCAAGATCTGTCATGAAACACAATGTTGTCAGTGATAGAATAATATCCATACTCCTACAAGGAAGGCCAGTTAATATGACTATTATTCAAATTTATGCACCCACTACTAAGGCCACAAATGAAGAAAGGGAAGACTTCTATCAGGTTCTGCAATCTGAAATAGATCAAACATGCAATCAAGACATACTGATAATCACTGGTGACTGGAATGCAAATGTTGGAAAAAAAGAAGAAGTTTCAGTAGTTGGAAAATATGGTCTTGGTGACAGAAATGAAGCTGGAGAACGCATGATAGGATTTTGTCAGGCCAATGATCTTTTCATTGCAAATGCATTTTTTCAACATCAGAAATGGAGACTGTACACATGGACTTCACCAGACAGAACATACAGGAATCAAATTGACTACATATGTCGAAAGAGACGATGGCAAAGCTCTGTACAAAATGTTGAAACAAGACCAGGTGCTGACTGTGGATAATACCATCAACTTCCCATATGCAAGTTCACACTGAAGCTGAAGAAAATTAGAACAAGTATACGAGAGCCATGGTATGACCTTGAGTATATCCCACCTGAGTTCAGAGACCACCTCAAAAAGAGGTTTAATGCATTAGACAGAAATGATAGGAGACCAGAAGAGTTGTGGCATGACATAAAAGATATCATTCAGAAGGAAGCAAAAACTTCTTAAAAAGACAAGAAAAAAAGAAAGACCAAATTATATGTCAAAAGGGACACTGGACCTTGCCCTGGAATGTCGATCAGCTAAAGCCAAAGGAAGACATGAGGAAGTTGGGGAACTAAACAGAACATTTCAGAAGGCAGCTTGAGAAGACAAAAACAAATATTATAATGACATGTGCAAGGAGCTGGAGGCAGAAAACCAAAAGGGAAGAACACGCTCTGTGTTTCTCAAGGTTAAGGAAGTGAAGAAAAAATTCAAGCCTCTAGTGACAGTAGTGAAAGATTCTAAATGGAAAATATTAAATGATGCAGGAAACATCAAAAGAAGAGGGGAAGAATACACAGAGTCATTATACAAGAAAGAATTGGTAGATGACCAACCATTCCAAGAGGATGCATAGGAAGAGGAACCAATGGTGTTGAAGGACAAAGTGGAAGCTGCCTTGAAAGAACTGGCTAAACACAAGACTCCAGGAATTGATAGGATACGAATAGAGATGTTTCAACAAAGAGATGCAGCACTGGAGGTGTTAACATGTTTATGCCAACAGATTTGGAAAACAGCTACTTGGCCAACTGACTGGAAGAGATCCATATTTGTGCCTATTCCCAAGAAAGGGGAACCAACTGAATGTGCAAACTATCGGACAATATCATTAATGTCGCACACCAGCAAAATTCTACTAAAGATCATTCAGAAGCGACTGCAGCAATACATAGACAGGGAATTACCAGAATATCAAGCGGGATTCAGAAAAGGGCGGGGAACTAGGGACATCATTGCTGATGTCAGGTGGATATTAGCTGAAAGCAGAGAATATCAAAAAGTTGTCTATCTTATTTTATTGACTACGCAAAAGCATTTGATTGTGTGGATCATAACAAATTATGGATAACACTTTCGAAAATGGGAATACCAGAACACCTAATTGTGCTCATGAAAAATCTGTACATGAACCAGGAGGCAGTTGTTCGAATAGAACAAGGAAACACTGAGTGGTTTAAAGTTGAGAATAGTGTGCATCAGGGCTGTATATTTTCACCCTATCTCTTCAATTTATACGCTGAGCAAATAATCCGAGATGCTGGACTTTATGACGAAGAACACAGCATCAAGATTGGAGGAAGACTCATTAACAACCTGCATTATGCAGATGACACCACTCTGCTTGCTGAAAATGAAGAGGATTTAAAACATTTACTGATGAAGATCAAAGATCATAGCCTTCAATATGGGTTACGACTAAACATCAACAAAACAAAAATCCTTATGACTGGGTCAGCACGCAACTTCACAATAAATGGAGAAAAGATTGAGGTTGTCCAAGATTTTGCTTTGCTTGGCTCTATAATCAACACCCATGGAAGCAGCAGTCAAGAAATCCAAAGACGCATTGCTCTAGGAAAAGCTGTGGCAAAAGATCTCTTTAGAGTATTGAAAAGCAAAGATGGCATATTGAAGAGGATGGTGCATCTGACTCATGCCATAGTATTTTCAGTGGCATCATATGGTTGTGAAAGCTGCACATTGAACAAGAGAGACAGAAAAAGAATTGATGCTTTTGAATTCTAGTGCTGGAGATGTCTATTGAATATACCATGGACTGCCAAAAGAACCAACAAATCTGTCCTAGAAGAAGTACAACCAGAGTGCTCCTTGGAAGCAAGAATGGCCAAACTGCGTCTTGCATATTTCGGACATGTAGTCAGGAGAGAATAATCCCTGTAGAAGGACATCATGTTTGGAAGAGTGTCAGGTCAACGCAAGAGAGGAAAACCCTCCACCAGATGGATTGACACAGTGTCTGCAATAATGGGCTTAAACATACATGAGATCATTTGCCTGGCACAGAATCGGCAAGTGTTTCGATCAGCTGTACATAGGGTTGCTATGAGTCAGACTTGACCCGACGGCACCTAACAACAGCAACAAGTCGTTTTTATTTAGCGAAAGGTCCTGGCAATCCACTTCCCCAAAACTCATCAATTAAAACCCTATGAATAGTACAGAAGCACTGACAGTAGTGTCTTGGAGTGTTTCTTTCTGTTGTACATAGGGTCTCTATGAATTAGACCCAATTAGGTAGCACCTAAGAGCAACAATCATTTCTAATTTCTCCATTCTACTAGCTTTCATTTTGTTCTTCTCACTCGTCTTCCATAAGTTATAAAGTTAAAGTTAGATTTTTCATTTGAGATTCTTTTCTTTTTCAATATAACTATATACAATTATGCCTGCAGCCATAGCACTGTGGCTTCTGATCCCATCAGATCTCAGAAGCTAAGCAGGGTTGGGCTTAGTTAGTACTTGGATGGGAGGCAGCCAGGGAACACAAGATACTGTAGGCTTTGGAGAAAGATCTGGCTACCCACTCCCAAAAATCAATCTGTCATTGAAAATCCTACAAGTAGCAGAGAAACACTGACAATAGTGTTTTGCCTGTTGTGCATAGGGTCGCTATGAGTTGGCACCTAACAACAGCAACAACATTTAAAATTACAAATTTCATTTTAGGTTCTGCTTTTACTTTTTTCATACTTTAATATATACTTTGCGTTTATGCTCTTTTGCCTCAACGTATTTTCTCATTTCCCTCATGATTTCTTATTTCACCTTGTGATTGGTAAAAGGTTACTGTTTCATTTCCACAAATGTGTGTGTTTTTCAGTTTTTCTTCTGTTATTGATTTATGCCTTCATGTTATTATAATTAGAATAAGCATTTGTTATGATAATAATCTTTTAAAATGCATGAAGACTTGTTTTGGGTTTACATGGGCAGGGTCCCATGTAGCTTGAAGGTTGGAAGCAGGACAATTACAAGTTGGAGGCAAGAGGTTTCCTGCAAAACGCAGGAAGACCCTATCTCGAAATTTAAAAAGTTGTAGCTTGTAGTGTGACTCATTTGTGGAGTACTTGCCTAGAGTGTGCACACACATGTGTGTGCATGTGTGTGTGTGTGTGTGTGTGTGTGTGTATTTGTGTATGTGATACTGGGTATTGGTCCCAGTGCCTTGTGCTAGGTAAGTGCTCTTCCACTGAACTCCATCCCGAATCGTTTTTAAAAAATTTTTTTTTGAGAAAGGGTCTTACTAAGTTGCACAGGCTGTCCGTAGCCTTAAACCTGCTACCCTCCTGACTCAAGCTCCTGAGTGCCTGGGATTACAGTTGTGGGCTACCATGTATGGCTAGAAATGACCTGATAATCTTATTGAGGGGTCCCTGTTTATGGTAAGACCTTTTTTTTTTCTTTCTGCTTTAAAGCAAGCTTTTCTCTCTCTTTGGTTTTCAACAGTTTGATTATAATGTGTTTCAGTGTGGCTCATTTTATTTTTATCCTTTTTGGAATTTGAAGAGATTCTTGGTATAAATTCATGCATTTTTTATTTGTTTTGTTTTGTTTTGCTTGTTTGTTTGTTTTGTAATCACAGTGACTAACCTATATTTAAAGCTTAAGGTCTTCCTAGTTATTTTCTGATTGTGCATGCTGCCTGGACCTGTGTGTAGCTTTTTTAACTTGTCTATTTTTAATGGCTTATTTTCCCTAAGAGTTTCAACTCAGCTTTCCTTTGAGTACATAGATTGCCAATGGTATGTTTTTGCCAGAATTTGTTGTCACAAGCTTCTAGAGGTCTGTAGTCTCCTTGCAGCTTTCTCAAACAGTGCCTGCCACTTTTCCTGTCTAAGATTTGAAGTTTATGAAACAGCTCAGTCATTCAGTCAGTCCCCAGACTATTTAGAATTTACCAGTTAATGCTGACTCGCACTATTTCAAGAATTGGGACAGAGAACTAAGCTAGACAAGTGCTGACAAGCACAGAAAAAAATTGGATCTTCATATGACCAAAATATAAAGAGATGCCAGCACACAGGAAAACAGTTCCTCAAAATATTAAGCATAAAATTACCAGATGAGTCACCAAATTCTGCTTTCAGTTATATAACTATGAGAAGGGAAACTATGTATCTGCAAAAAAAATTGTACACAAATGTTCATACCAGTGTTATTGATAGTATTCAAAAAGTAGATAAAACTCAAGTGTCTATCAATTGATGATATTTAACCAAAATGTTTTATATCTATCGAATAGAATACTATTCAACCATAAAAAGCAATGAAGTACTAAATACATGCTACAGTGTGAATGAACATTAAAAACATTGTTCTAAGAAGCCAATAAGAAAAGTCCACTTCATGTTTGATTCTATTGGTTGAAGCGTCCAGAACAGAGGGAGCTATAGGGTATAAGCTATATTAAGAATTGATAGGGGGAGGACCTATACAGAGGAAAACAGCTTAGTAACAATTTGGCAGTCAGTGGATCGGATCCTGAAGACTCTGAGGGGACTTCACGTACACTCCCACGGGTGCCCAGATGCAACATGGAGTGCAGCCGTGGCATCTCATAGGCACCCTGCCCAGAGGACACAGACTGCATGCACCAGGTGAGTCAGTGTAAGGTAGCACATGAAATCACCATCTCTAGTGGTGCCCACTGCACAGCTGGAGTCTCTGGGCGGTGCAGGATCCTCACTCAGGAGTGTAGGCATCAGATCCACCAGAGGTGATATATTATCCCATCCATCCCGAAGGGGGTACCGGGAGTGAACTCAGAGGAGTCTGGGGAATGTGCACCAGTGGAGTGTGCCTAGAGCTGCAGCGAGGCTCCCTCCCTCCTGTTGTGGTGGGGCAGTTGCGTGTGCATGACTTTCCAAGACACACGGGCACACGTGCACCTGGACCTCAGATCCACTGGAGGTGATTCAATGTCCTCTCACTGCACTGTGGAGTCAGCTGGGGTCTGTGGAGGTGACTGAGTCCCACTTAGGCAGAGCACAGCTGTGGTAGTACAAACAGCACACAGAAGTGCACTTTGTTCCAGGGCAGTTTTGAACAAGATTGCCAGGCACGGCCAGACTTACTGTAGATTCACCTGGGGTGGTTGGGTATCATCCCTCCCACTACAGGGGGGAGTGGCAAGAAAACAATGGGATTTGGATCTCCCAAGTGGACTCCCAAGTGGACAGAAAGCCCTACAATAAAGATCCATGTTAGCAGCCATATTCCCTCCAAGCCATAGGCTTTGGGGAGGAGATCTTCAAATTTGGGGAATTGGCACCTGAACTCTGTGGGGCAGAGAGAGCCCCAGAAGGCCCCCACAGGTTCCACTGACTCTCTAACATTACAATAGAGACAGAATATTTCATGGGACAGACTCTATGGGCACTCAGGACCCCACTTAAACCCGGGGCATTGCTGGGCTGCCCACCATATGCACTTGGCAGAGGGAAGCTTCGCAGAAACCCTGCCCCCTAATGCAGCCTTCTTCCAACAATAACAACAAAAAATGCTGACAAGAAATAGCTCCTTTCCTGCAGCAAAGTCATCAGCCTGAAGGAAGAGGAATAGCCCCTTTTCAGAAGATTTAACACTGCTTTGAGTTGTGCGAAAAACACTGACAGCCTGAGTTGTGCAGTGTTCTCTTCATCCTTATTGTCTTCATAGTTCAGATTCTACTTGTGAGAGCATACAAGTGATTTTTTGTGTATTATTATTATTTTAAATTGTCTTTATTATTATTATTTTAATTTTTTCTTGCTTATTTTTGGTGTAGGAGTATGTATGTATGTGTATTTTTTCTCTCTTTCATCTTTTATTCTCTTATTTTTTCATATTTTCCTTTTTTCTTATGCTATATATGTGTTTTTGTTTTAGTCATTTTATCCTTAAATTTTAAACTTACTTTTAATTTTGATTTTAATTTCTACTAGTCTCTGTTCTCTGTCTCCTGTTTCTCCCTCTTCTGTCAACATACCCTCCCCCTTTTCACCCTCAGAAGAGAAACAGAATCTATTGCCTCCCTAGCCTCCAACCCCTTTGGAATAGTGAAAAGAATGGGAAATTGAGGAGTGGAGAGTTCAGGACGAAGGTAAGAGTGCCAGGAGGTGATGGTCCACTGAACCTATGATACCTAACAACTAAACCAATTAAGAGTCGAGTAGGGCTGGTGAACTAGAGTAAGAGCCCCAGAGACAGACAACCGAGGAACAACATCATAACCAGTAGACAACCTAGTGTCTGAGAACTCAGGGATCAGAGGGAATCTAAATGGGACAGAACTAAATTGAGAGTCTGCAATGGATCCTTGTATAGGGTTCTGAAGCTGTAAAGTACAGGACTGAGGAGCAAAAATAAAGTGCCAGAGACTCATCACCCCACAAACTCAAAGGAATAATAGACGGAGTCATTTGGCACACTTAGGAGAGATGAAATCTATTTCCCGGACCATATTATGGGCAAATAAAGTAAACCTACAAGTAACACAAAAGAGCAGGATGGATCTGAAGACCCCACAGACCAAAGCCCACCAACAAATTCCTCCAATAAATCTCAACTCCCAGAGCTCTCTGAATTGGAATTCAGAGTTATGGTTATAAATATCCTAAGAGAAATCAAAATGAATACCACCAGCACCCTTGAAATCCTTGAAAAGAAGGTATCTCACCTGGAGCCCATTCTATCCTCCAGGATAGAAATAATTAGGAAAAATCAACAATGATCATTGACATGCAAACTAAACTAAATGAATTAAAATCTGCAAAAGAATCCTTTTCATCAAGACTGGATGAATCTGAACTAAGGATCTCCGATTCTGAAGACACCATCCAGTAATTTAAATACATACAGTCAGAAATGGAAACAATGATGAAGGAATTTAAAAACAATTTCCAGGAAACCTCAGACAGGATGATAAAACAAAATTTAAGAATTCAGGGTGTCCCTGAAGGAGTAGAAAAATCCACCAGAGGTCTAGTATATGATATCCTCAAGGAAAACTTCCCAGATATAATCCAGGATATGGATACATACACAACTGAAACATTCAGGACCCCAGAGTAGATAAAAGCAGGTCATGCCCAAGAAATATCAGCTCAAATGCTTTCATTAGAAACCAGGGAGGCTATCCTGAAAGCAGCAAGGCAGAAACCCCAAATTACTTTTAAAGAAAAACTTACTAAAATTACTGCAGACATCTCCATTTCAACATTGAAAGCTAGAAAGGCTTGGACACAGGTAATTCACATCCTCATAAAGGATAATCTCCAACCAATATTACTATATCCAGCAAAATTATGTTTGAAAATAGGAGTATAAGACATTCCATGGTATTGATAAATTTAAATGATTTTCAACCACCAAACCAGCCCTACAGAGGATTGTAAATCAATTACCACAACCAAGAGAGACAAGACAACCGTATATAGGAAACCAAAGATTTGGTTAGCGGAGATGAGTGCAATCCAAGAAAGGAACAAAGCAACCATGATTCCAAAACAAATAAGATGTAATGATTGGATGCATAAAAATAAATATTACTAAGTAATCACTATTATGTAAATGGTCTTAACTCACCATTTAAGAGACAGAGACTGGCTAATTGGATGAAAAAATCACAAACCTTCAATAGGTAGTATTCAGGAAACCCATATAACTCACAAAGACTGCAATAGACTTGAGAATTAAGGCCTGGAAAACAATATACCAAGTAGGGGGTGGGGATACAAAAAAAGCAGGTGTTGCAATTCTAATATCAGATAGATTAAATTTCAATCAAAATTAATTAGAAGAGACAAAGGAGGACCCTATATTTTAGTAAAAGGAACAATTAATCAGGAACAAATAATGCTCCTAAATATTTACACTCCAAACACTAGGGCACCTAGATTTATAAGACAAACTTTATGGAATATAAAGAGCTTTATTGGAGCAGAAACAATAATAATGGGAGACTTCAATATGCCACTTTTGTCAAGAGACAGGTCATCAAAACAAAAAATCAACAGAAAAACATCAAATCTAATCTCCACCCTAAACCAGTCGGATCTCACAGATACATACAGAATATTTCATCCACATGATGTGGAATATACATTCTTCTCAGATAGACATGGAACATTTTCTAAGATAGACCATATGCTAGTCAATAAGAATTCCATCAACAAATACAAAAAAGTAGAAATTATCCCCTGTTCCTTATCAGATCACAATGGAATAAAATTGGAGCTCAAGATCAAGAATAATTCCAGAAATATTACAAACTCATGGAGACTAAATAATACACTGCTGAATGACAAATGAGTTGTGGGTGAAATTAAACTGGAATTTCAAAAATTCCTGCAAACAAATGATGATGAAAACACATCCTACCAAAACATATGGGATACAGCAAAGGCAGTTTTAATAGGGTAGTTTATAGCATTAAGTGCCTTCATCAATAAGGTAAAGAAGAACCAAACAAATGACATAATGATGTACCTTAAGACACTAGAAATGCAACAACAACTCAATCCTAAATGGAGCATCCAAAAAGAAATTACAAAAATAAAGGGAGAAATATCTCAATTAGAATCTAAAAGGATAATTCAAAAAATAAATAAGACTAAGAGCTGGATCTTTGAAAAAATTAATAAAACAGACACTCCTCTGGCCAACCTCATCAAAAAGAAAAAGGAAAAAACATAGTAAGGATTATGAAGGAAAACAGGTCCATAATCATCCACTACAATGAAATACAGAAAGTCATCAGGATTACTATGGGAGACTGTATTCCCAGAAATATGAAAATACAGAAGAAATGGATAAATTTATTAGCACATATGACTTACCAAAGCTAACCCCAGAAGACATAAGTGACCTAAACAAGCCTATTACATATACAGAAAAAGAAAAGGTAATAAAAAGTCTCCAAAGAAGAGCACTGGTCCTGATGGGTTCACAGCCAAATTTTACCAAACATTCAAAGCAAATATAATACCTGTCTTCCTCAAATTATTCCAAAAAGTTGAAAAGGAGGGAACACTCTCGAATTCATTCTATGAAGTTACTATAACCCTGATACTTAAACCAGGAAAATACTAATCTAAGATAGAGGATTATCGACCCATCTCCCTTATGAATCTAGATGGAAAAATCTTTAACAAAATCCTGGCAAACTGAATCCAGCAACATATTAGAGAGGTTATTCACCATGACCAAGTGGGACTTATTACACAGATGCAAGGCTGGCTTAACATACAGAAATCAATTAATGTAATCCAACATATCGAGAAACTGGCAAACAAAAACCACATGATCATCTCAATTTATGCTGAAAAGGCCTTCAACAATGTGCAGCACCTTTTCATGGTAAAAACGCTGGAGAAGATAGGTATAACAGGCAAATACCTTGATATCATAAAAGCCATCTATGACAAACCTACAGCCAACATTATATTAAATGGAGAAAAACTGAAACCATTTCCCCTTAGATCCAGAACAAGGCAAGGATGTCCTCTTTCTCCTATTCTATTTAAGATAGTAATTGAAGGCCTCACCAGGGCAATCAGACTAGAGAAAGAAATCAAAGGATACTGACTGGCACTGAAGAGGTCAAATTATCTTTATTTGCAAATGATATTATTCTACACATAAAAGACCCCAAAACCTCATCCAGAAATCTTTTTGATCTAATCAACTCCTTCAGCAAAGTGGCAGAATATAAAATGAACACACAAAAACCAATAGCTTTTCTTTACACCAACTGTAAACAGAAAGAGAAGGAAATTTCAGAAAAAATACCTTTCATGATAGCCCACAAGAAAGTTAAATACCTTGCAATCAATCTAACAAAAGATCCTTCGGATCTCTACAAAGAAAATTTCAAAACATTAAAGAAAGAAGTAGCAGAGGACACTAAAAAATGGAAAGACCTTCCGTGCTCCTGATAGGGAGAATTAATATAGTAAATATGGCTATCCTACCAAAAGCAACTTATAGATTTAATGCAATCTCCATTAAAATTCCACTGACTGACTTTACAGAAATAGAAAAAATGATCCAAAAATTCATATGGAACCACAAAACATCATGTATAGCCAAAACACTATTAAGCTGCAAAACTAATGCAGGTGGACTCATAATGCCTGACTTCAAGATATACTATAGGGCAGTGGTGGCAAAACAGCTTGGTAATGGCACAAAAATAGGCCTGAAGACATGAGGAACAGAATAGAAGACCCAGAAATATCTCAACACACCAATAGTCATCTAATTTTTGAAAAAGGAGCAAAGCAAGTAAACTGGAAAAAGGATAGTCTTTTCAATAAATGGTGCTGGGAAACATGGACATCCATGTGCAGAAAAATAAAAGCTGACCTGCATCTCTCAATATGCATGAGAGTTAAGTCAAAATCAATAAAAGACCTCAACATAAAAACAGGAGCTTTAAAACTTATAGAAGACAAGATAGGTAGGACACTCCATCATATAGGCATAGGAAAGTATTTCCTTAATAGGACCCCGATTGCTCAAAAATTGCAATAAGAATAGATAAACAGGATTACATGAAATTAAAAAACTACTGTACAGCAAAGGAAACAACCAACAGAGTCAAATAAATTCCTACTGAATGGGAAAAAATCTTCACATTGTATACATTGGACAGAGGTTTAATTTCCAGAATTTATAAACAACTCATGAAAAAAATACCCCAAAATGCAAATATCCCCGTACACAAATGGGAAAAGGAACTGAATAGACCGTTCTCAAATGAAGATATCCGTTAAGCCATGAAACACAAGAAAAAATGCCCAATATCCCTAGACATTAGGGAAATGCAAATTAAAACAACTCTGAGGTTTCATCTTACACCAGTAAAAATGAGCAAGACCAATAAAACAAATAACAACAAATGCTGGTGAGGTTGTGGAGAAAAGGGAACACTCTTACATTGCTGGTGGAGCTATAAATTGGTCCAACAATGTGGAAATCAATATGGAGGTATCTTAACAAAACAAAAATTGATCTACCGTATGACCCAGCTATAACACTATTGGGAATTTACCCAAAGGGAGATGTGTCATCATACCAGTGAGACACCTGCATCTCCATGTTCAATGTAGCACTTTTCACAATAGCAAGGATATGAAATCAAACGAAGTGCCCATCAAGAGAAGAATGAGTAAAAAATATATGGTACATATACACAATGGAATACTATTCAGCAATAAAAAAAATGAAATAATGCCATTCGCAGCAAAATGGATGGAATTGGAGAAAATTATTTTAAGTGAATGGACACAAGCTCAGAAATAGAAATACCACATGTTCTCACTCATATGTGGGAGCTGAATCAAAATTATAAGAAGGAAAAAACCCTATGTAGAGGTCAGAACATAATTAAAATATAAAAGCCAAGAAAGGTATTATTCATGTAATTATTCATGTAAGGTATTATTCATGTAATTATTAATTCATATAATAGTTCTGACAATGTAAAAAGAAAGTTCACTACAGAAAAAGTTTCTATCTTAAACAGAACTGGAACCCAAGGATATATAGAAAAATGTTACCATAAAAAGACAAGCAAATGGAAGAGAAGTCTTTGGTTGGGGGGTGGGAGAGGGGGAGGAAGTGCACAAGAGGGTAAGGCAGAACTTATATGTATAATGTGCAACAAAATGCATATATGGAAATGTCACAACGAGAAGCATGTAAGAATGAATCCCATTAAGGTGTACATTAAAAATTTCCAATAAAAGAAAAAGAATTGATAGAATTGATAGGGGAAGGAGATGTATAGGATGAAGGTAATTAATGGATATGGAGTTTCTTTTGAAGTGGTAAAAATATTCTGATGTACATTAAAAATTTCTAATAAAACAAAGAAAAAATATTCTGACTAAATATTCTGACTACAGAAAATAGTAGAATTGATTGCACTACTCTGTTAGTATACTAAAATGCAATGAATTATATATACTTTAAATTAATAAAGTTTACATTATGTGAGTTATATTTTCATAAGGCAATGTGAACAAAGAAACTTGATAGATATAAAGGCAAATTAACATGAGTTTGTAGCTCTTTTCACTGAATCTAATGTGACAATATCATGAAATTTGAAGGTTGATGAATCAAAAGATCTAGTGGAAAATATATAAGGGTCCCTGATGATACAGGTCGATGATAGGTACGATTTAGTGATAGAAATTTACATGGGAAAAGAATTTGGTGCTATTTGGGGCTATTATGGAGGAAAGTATTTTTGAATAATGTGGATTATGGTGAATAAAACCACTAAAATTCAGTGACTTAACAATACATATTTATTTATTGCTCATACAAAGCCTCCTACAGATCAGACTGGGACTCAGTGACAGATATCTTCTCTGTGGCAAATAGGGATTTTGGTTGCTTTTATTCTGCAACCCCTCCTCAATACATGAGTTCAAGATGACTACAGCAGGGAAAGGAAAATATGCTGAAGATTCATATGGACAGTCTGGAAGTGTCATCTGTCATTTCACCATACAGCTTATAGAATAGAATTTGCTTTCTGCCCCATCTAACCACAAAATGTAAGAGAAATGTAGTTTATCATGTGCCAAGAAGAGGAGACTCAGATGTTAGCAAATATTGATAGTAACTACCCCAATGAGTTTTATACTGCACCTTTTTTCCTCCCCCATATATTTCCAGACTCTAATTTAATTCACTACCAGAATTAAATTAAATACACCAATCACAGCTCATTTGAAACAAGAGACAGCATGGTAATAAGGCAATACTGCAATTTGGCTCAAGTGGGATGCAAGTCATCAGTAGATTGTTGTTTTTTTAGGTGCTATCAAGTCAGTATGCCACTCATAGCAACCCTAGGGACAACAGGTGAAACAGTATTATCAGTGCTTCTCTGCTATTCACAGGGTTTTCAATGGCAGATTGGTTTTTGGGAGTGGGTTACCAGGTCCTTCTCCTAAGCCTGCAGCACCTGGTGTTCCCAGATGGTCTCCCATCCAAGTACTAACCCGGCCAGACCCTGCTTAGCTTCCAAGATCTGACAGGATCAGATACCACAGGGCTACCACTGCAGGCCATCAGTGGACTAGGTGGACCATAAATATACCTTCCATTTCACTCCCTCCACTTTCCTCTTCCTCACCAAAATACTGTGAGAGCTTGAGTAATTTGTCGTATTAGAAATTCTGTAATGAGAAATGTCTTCTTTGTAGCAGTGAGGAGAAAAAAGCTAAAGTAGTAAATGCCAGATGTTATAATATAATATTAGATATTCTGTCTTTAATTTCTTCAAGAAGTACAAGGAGTAGGGCTTGAGTTTTATTCTTATTCAGCACATTTTATAAGGCAGAATAACTCACATCTGAATATGTAGATTGCTATTTATTATAAAAGGAAAATGATAAAAAATTACTCAATCAGAAAAATTGTTAGGAAACCTGAAAGAAGCAAGGGATTGTTATATACTGGACTCTGAACATTCTACTACAGAAATATATCAATTCCAGTATTTGATTTATATCTTCAGATAGGAACTTTGGGAAGTAAAGCACAGAAATGGGAAGAAGACAATTTTTATCATCACAACTAGATTAAAACTATTTACTTAACTAATATGACTCTTCATGAATTAAACACTGGTTATGACTTGAACTGCTCTTCATACACATTCAGACTCTATACACCATTAACATGCTTTACTCTCTTACCCTATAAGGTCAAAACACATTCAGTTTTCCTGGTTGAGCTACTCTTCAGGCATTTCTATTTTTTTTCCGTTTTTGTGTAGATTGTTCTTTTCTGTATTCTACATTTAACTCTAGGGAATCTTTAAAAATACACATCATCTGCCCCTCTGTATTATGATTAACTACTTTAATGGCAATTTATAAAAGTTCAGTGCAGATTAGGTAGAAAAAGACAAATATATTATTTTATGTAACTTGAAAATCCTGGTTTACAGCTGGTTTCAGGGACAGCTGGTACCAGAGAATCAAAGTCTTTTTGGCATTGTCTCTTGCTTACTCTCTCAAAATAGATTTCTTATAGATAGTGAGCAGTTTGAATGACTAAGATACATATCTTTCTAATTAAGATTCCCAGAAAGGCTTTTCCTTAATAATTCCAAGAGAATTTTTACAATCAGGTCTGAGTCACAAGGACATCCTGTGTACAAAGGGAAAAACATGAGTGGTCATTAGACCTGCATCACAATATGAAATGAGTTCAACATAAAATATGAATATCTTTGCGTGAAATGAAACCAGAATTTTGCTAACCAGAGAAGTGGGGAAAGGATGGCTGGACAGACTAAACCAACAGAGTCCTTCTATATCAACAGTCCACAAACTTTTTGAACCAGGGATTGGTTTCATGGAAGACAATATTTTTCCATGCATAAGGAGGGGATGGTTTCTGAATGATCCAAGGGACAGGGAGCTGTTGTAGATACATATGAAGTTTCACTCAGATGTCTGCCCCTCACCTGCTGTGCATCCCCATTCGTAACAGGCCTTGGACAGATCTTTGTGTCCTACATCCACAGTCATTGAGATTACAGTGTCATAGATATTTCTAGTGTACACCAATATTTAGTAGGATTTTCTCTCCTTTCATGCACATGGGATGATTAAACCTTCATTTCTCTTAGAATTAGGTAGAAGATGGTGACACAGTTATGGCTAAAGGGTTGCTAAAATTACTTCTAATCTTTTCTTCTCTAGCCATGGTAGCAGATATATTACAACTGGTGCAGCATGAAGACAGTAGATCACCTATTTCCTTGTGTTCTTGGGTGACGGTTCAGAGCTATAGAAAGTTGACAATTTTTATAACTGTGAAATAGTCCAATTTACTCTGATGAATACCAAAAAATACAACCTGCTTTGGGTGCTCCTCTGGAAAACATAAAGTAAAATGAAAACATTTTAATAGAGCCGGAAAACATTTGGAAAACTGTGATTGTTGATCACTTGTGAACGAACATAGAACAAATGAACTTGTAGCAAAGAAAAGAAGTTGGAAAGCAAAGTTAAAAATGAAATGTTAGTAACTTGTGTTAGTTGTTTGTGTTTGGTACAATATTAGAAGAAAAAGAGGAACTCTGGAAGTAATGGGATTGTTTCTACACAAAAAATTAAAAAAAGGAAAAGAAATAAGAAAAAAATGATATTTGAAAAGACTACTACTTCTAAGCTCCAAACATAAAAGGTAAGCGTAATAAAGGCTTCCAGGAATGAATGCCCAATAAAACCTTTAATCTGATTAAACTTGTCTCTGAGAAAAGTTCTGTTTAAGCATGTGACACCCAATAAAACCTTTCAATTGAATAAAGTAACTCTGAACAAAGATCCCATTAAGCTTGTGGTCTTCTAAGAGAAGACTGACAGCCTCAAGGTAATTCTCTTTAATTTGTGTGTGAGAGAAAGAGGGAAGAGAGGAACAAAAGTCTCTCCCTCTCTCTCTCTCTCTCTCTCTCTCTCTCTCTCTCCCTCTCCCTATGTGTCTCTCACTTCTTCTCTTTTTACACACACACACACACACACATACACACACACACACATTATACAATGGTGTCTTGACACTAGATCACAGTCCATCCTAGAAGGCTCGTCAAATGCCCATTAGTTCTAATGTCGAGCACTTTCATCCAGTAAGAATCAATATAAATGTATTTATTGGTCCTGGCACTGTACCAAATGGCTAATTCAGACACATGTGTGCCACTCACATACTCAGCAATAAGTACTTTCTTCAATTCAGTTGTTCTTCATTCCTTAACTTTAGCTCTAGAAAGTTTCTTGAGTGCCATGATTACTGTATGGTATATGTATGTGTATATATATGTAAAAAAAAAAAACACGAGATGAAGAAAACACCACGATGAATCTTTACTACTTGAAATCAATATGCAAAGTGACACTTTCCCCTTTGTTTCGCCCAGAAGAGTGGCATCTCATACAGTCTTTAGCACAGTGGTTGTGTGCCAAGCAAGTGGTTGAGCACTGAACCAGAATTGTCTGAAATATATTGGCCAAGTACCAAAATGCCTGAGCATGGATTGATTTGAATACAAATGTACCACTGTGTGTGCCTGTATATTTTATACATGCACATATATTTAAAATAAATATATAAAATTAAAATTAAATTAAATATATGAAATATTTGAAATATATGAAATATATATATATTTATAAATTGGGCTGGAATTTAGCTCAGTTGGTAGAGTGCTGCTCAGCAGTCTCTGAGGTCCCGAGTTCAAGTCCCAGCACCACAAAAATGGGAAAAGGATGTGGCAACCCACTCCCAAGGCAATCCCAGAACAATCTGCCATTGAAAACCCTATGAGGGTCGCTATGAGTCGGACATGACTCAACAGCACTTAACAACAACAGTATAATATGCAAAGATTTTATAATTTACACTTTTTTTGTGGTACAGAGAGTTAAAACCAGGGCCTCAGAATTGCATGCTTTCAAAGTGCTGTACCACTGAGCTGCATCCTCAGTCCATTTTTTTACTTTCTAAGACAGGGTCTTGGTAAATTACCCACACTGTCTCTTGTCTTGAGCTTGCAATCCTCCTGCCTCTGCTTCCCTAGTTGCTGGGATTACAGGCTTGTGCCACCACACCCATCTTAATTTATACATTTTAAAAACTCTTTAAGAACTGAAGATATAGATACTGAATTTTCAAATTAATTTTTATTTTAAAAAATCTCAGAATTATAGAGAAGTTGAGGGAATCATATACATAAAATGCATTCAACACAACACCTGTCATATTACTGAAACAATAATGCTTTTGTATGTCTTTTTAAAATTCACACTTTAAAACCATGCAAAGCACATTAAATATTTATATTGCATATATACTTGTAATATAGTTTCAGTTTAGAGCCATGGGATATGAGGATTATAGGTGCACACCTGTAATCCCAGTGACTTGGGAGGCAGAGGTATGATGATTGCAAGTTCAAGGCCAGAGGCAGCCTGCATAACTTACTGATCCTCTATCTCAAAAGAAAAAAAGAAAAAAAGAGTGAGCTGATGGTGCTGCTGAGTGGTAGAGTACATGCCTAGCATGTGTGAGACTTTGGGTTTAATCTCGCAATACTGAAAACAATACTTTCTAATATCAAGTACCAGTGAGCTTATTCTATAAATTTTACCCAAATATTTTTACAATGATTTGTTTTAATCAGGATCCAAACAGGATGCACACAGATCATTTTGCTGACATGTTTCTTAAATGTACATTAAGCTATTTTAGTTGTTGTTAGGTGCCATCGAGTCAAGTCAAATTCATAGTGACCCTCATAAGGATTTCAATGGCTCACTGTTTCTGGATTGCCTTGGGAGTGGGTTGCCACATCCTTCTCCCATTTTGCGGTGCTGGCGATCGAACTTGGGACCTCAGGGACTGCAGAGAAGCACTCTACCAACTGAGCCAAATCCCAGCCTGGCTTCTCTCAGTACCTGGGGTTGAACTAGGGGCTTGTGCATGCTGTGCAAGTGCTCTACCACTGAGCTGTCCTCCACCCCACATTAAGCTATAGTTTCTGCATATTTGTTGAACTTCACTTGTTCTCAAACTATAGCCCAAGGTTCAACTACATTAGCATTTTAAGAGACATGAATTCTTGAAACCCGTATATTTAATCAAAACTGCTGAGAGAATAACCAAGTTATCTGGTGATGCATGTGAAAGTTTGAAACCTACTGCTATAATTATATATAACTAAGATTTTGCAGATTATATTTCCATAATCTCATTGAATATGTTCCTCTGTCTCCTATATTACATACAGATTGTAGGTAGATCTAAACACTCCTCAAGTACATTTGTTTGACAATAATATTCCGTAGATCATGATCTTCTTTAGCATCCCATTGAATCGTTTCCCAAGATTCACAATGTCTTGTTGAAACTTTTATTGTGATGTAATGATTGACCAGTAGGTCATATGTGTCAGCCTGATCTACTAACAGTAAAGCCCTCTATCAGCGTTTTGCATCATAGTTTCAGCAGTCATTGGTGATCATTATCTAAAGTCATTACTTTGCAAGGGTTTGTCACATGATAATATACTAATTCTCTCATTTCTTCATGTGTTACCTAAAGAACTTTCCTCCATTAACTATCCATTTACCCTGAGGAACAATTTGTATGAGAGAAGCAGCACAAGTTCCTCCTTCTTTTTATTCTCAGTATCCAGAATTAGTAATTGGTTCCCTAGAAACCTGAGAAATAAATTTTCTTTTAAAATCATACAATTAATTCATGGATTTTTAATGTTTGTTATATTCTGTTATAGTTATCATTATTTTTGATTATCAAATTATCCAAATTGTTGGCTTATATGAAACTCTTCAATTAGGCTCCTGAATATTTTAACATGAGGCAAATCTTTATGTATATATACATATATATGTGTACACACACATACACACACATATATATAAATATAAACCTTCCCTGTTTTCTGTAATGATAACGTACTCTAGTCTTATTTTGTACATGATACCTGTTATTGAGATCCAAGAATCTCTAGTTATCTTAATTGGGAAATCATAGTGATCATCATCTCAATGTGAGGGCTGCTCATGTTACCTACATTTGTCTTTACTTTCAATAGGAACCCAAGGAGATAAATGGCTTTTAGCAAAAAAACATAAAAAGTCCTTACTAATATTTTCAATTAAAATTAGGAGTCTGTTCCTTTGTATCTCTGGTCTATTATGCTGAAAATCTTGGATTCTAATCACACTAACAAAATATCTCTTTGTTTTATCTTGCAGTATTTATGTTAAAGTTTCAATGTTAAATTGTCACTATTAGTATAAGGGTCATTGTTAATCAGTTTAAGGTTTCATTGTGTGTCCTTTTGTCCTTAGGATATTCCCTACTAGCAATATATAGTTAATTACTACATTTTAAAATCATTTGAAATAAGTCTTCTCTCTGAGTTTATGCCACCAGCAAGATATATAGTTCAGTTGATTTACTTTGGTTTTTATTTTTAAGTATTGTTTTTTGTTTTGATTTAGATTGTAATATATAAGAAATTGTATTTTCCCAAGATCAAATTTACAAACATTTTAGCCAAGGTTCAATTTCTACCCCTACAACTTTTCTGTACCTTCCTTTTTAGATAAATATTTTTGATATTTTTACTAATACCTGATTTAAAATACAAGCACATATGTATATAAATACACATATCTGTGTTACTTAGATGTAAATTGACATACTATGGACAATGTTATGCGTCTGTCTTCTTTCACTTCATAGCTTATATTTGGAAAGCATTTCATATGCAGGGATCTTCCCCATTTTTTAAAATCTGTATCTCTCACCTTTTTTTTTTTTCAGTACTCTGGGTTGAACCCAGGTCCTTGTGCTTGCATGCTTTACAAATGCTGGGCCACTGGGCTATAGCTCTAGCCTCTAGCCCATTTTCTTTACTTTTTGTGCCAGGGTTTCGAACTTGCGATCCTCCTGTCTCAACCTCCAGAGCTGTTGGGATTATCGGTGTGTGCCACCATGCCCGGCTATATCTCTTCATGTTACTGCTCAATCATTTTTAACTAGTTCCTTATTACTGGATATTTAGACTGTTCCTTCTTATTTGTAATGGCAAAACTATTACTGCAAAAAGTAATTATATGTATACATATTTTCATAGTTTTGCTGGTATAACTTTGAGATAGATACCTAGAAGTAGCCTCTGAGTCAAAAATAAATATATGTGTTTGGCTGTGTCACAAAATGGTGTTATGGTTTGAAACTAAAATATCCCCCAAAAGTCATGTTTTTGAGTGCTCGATCCCCAGATTATGATGCTGTTTTGGGAGGCTATGGAACTTTGAGAGGTGGAATCTGGCTGACAGAAGTAGGTCACTGGAGGTGGGACTGGTGGGACTTTGAAAATTTCACCTGGGTCTCTAGCTCCAGTCGAGTTTAATCTGTTTCCTGTCGCCATGATATGAATAAGTCCTCTGCCACAGGCCCTGGTGCTATGCCTCTCTGCACCTATGGACTGAAATCCTCTGAACCATGAGCCAAATAAACATATCCTTCTTCCTGGTGTTCTGTTAATTATTTTGGTAACAATGCCACATAAGCTAGGTAACACACTGGGGTTGGATATCCATCCAACATATAGTTTGGAAATTAAGGCTCCCAAAGGAACCTTAGTTTGGAAACTATATTCTCCAAGAGGGCAAGAAAAATCCTGCTACTCACACAATGAGTCTTTCTGAGAAGAATAGGTCAGCCTCTTAACCATAGATAAAAATAGCTGGACAAAGTGAGGAAAAAAAAACTTGTTTAACTTTTATTGTGGCTAGAAGGTGGTATTAAGGTAAAGACTCCTGAATAGTGGTTGATACTTGTGTGGTTTGAACGTTCTACTGCCAACATAGGAGATAGCAGCAAACATTTTTTTTTATCAGCTTGATGAGAGGTGGGTGAAAAAGTGAAAGAACTTGAAAGTTGCGAGTAGACAAACCTCAAAAATTTCTTTATCCATTGATTTTTATTTCTGACCCATTGATCTATGTACCCTGTCATATGTCTGCAATCCACTAATGTAATGAAAGAAGCATGATGAACTATTTTGGTATTTGGTGGCATTTGCTTATTTTTGGGGGGTATTTAAGTCATAGGTCTCTGGAATAAGGAATGCCACATCTGATCATGATATAAAGACTATTATATTCAAAACAGAAATCTTAGACTTAAAGACAATGTTACATATTCTACATGAGGGAGCGAGAACGAAGCAGATATTTGGTATTAAGAAGAGGAGAATCTTGCATGGACTTCTGTGGTCACTTACATTCAGTTCTCCTCTGGTTTTGGCAACAGAGGGGACTATAATTTTTTATATCTTTTTGATAACTAGCATTGTCCATTACCATGACATTTTAATATATTTCTAATAATGACTAATACAAAGTGACTACACACCATTTTTCTATATCCATGGTACATTCTATAAACATTTACCAAATATTATTAAAACAATGGAAGTTATATCAAAAATTCTACCAGCATCATTTTACAGCCTCACATATTTTTCAT
>VMDO01029572.1:0-22488 GCA_007922755.1 Pedetes capensis | reverse complement strand
CCTGGGAACACCAGAAGCTGTAGGCTTGGGAGAAGGACCTGGCAACCCCCTCCCAAAAATCAATCTGCCATTGAAAACCCTATGAACAGCAGAGAAGCACTGACAATAGTGTTTCCCCTGTTGTACAGAGGCTCACTATGAGTCGGATACCGACTCGACGGCACCTAACAACAACAACAACATATAAGATATACATATTTTATTTTTAAGATTTTTATTTAGCAAACAATATAACCCATTGAGGTTTCATAATGGCATTTTCATACAATTGTATTGTGTATTTTTCTCTTATTCACTCTCTCTTTACTCCCCTGTTTCTCTTCCCCACTTCACTCCAGATGGTTCTTTTGCTTTCAAGTCTCATACATTTTTTTTTGTTTTGTTTTGTTTTCCAATTTAGCTTCAGCATATTAAAAAGAACATGCAGTATTTCTCTTTCTGAGTCTGGCTCACTTTGTTTATATGATGCTCTACAGTTCCATCCACTTACCTGCAAATGACAACTTTTTCTTCTTTATGGATGGATAAAATTCCAGTATGTATATATACTACATTTTCTTTATCTATTATTTTTCCCTGTTGATGGACATCTAGGCTGATTCCACATCTTGGCTATTTTGAACTTTACTGCAATGAACATGGAGCACAAGTGACTCTATGGTATGTTGGCATATATTCCTTTGGGTATATACACAGGAGAGGTATAACTAGGTCATATGATAGCTCTATTTTTAGTTTCCTAAGAAACTTCCACACTGATTTCTGTATGGCTGTACTAACTTACGTTCTCACCGGCAGTGTATAAGTATTATTCCTACCTACTCCACACACATCCTCACCAGTATTTGTTGTTTGTGTTGTTGATTTTAGCCATTTTGAATGGGATAAGATGGACTTTTAATGTAGTTTTGATTTGCATTTCCCTCATGGCTAAGGATGTTAAACATTTTTCATATATTTACTAGCCATTTGAACTTTTGAGAATTCTCTGTTCATTTGCCCATTTATTAATTGAATTATTTTGGGGGTTTTGGTGTTCAATTTTTTGAGTTCTTTATGTAGCCTAGATATCAATCCCCTGTCAGATGTATAGTTGGCAAAGATGTTTTCCCATGCTGTGGACTCTGTCTTTATTCTATTGTTTCCTTTGTTGTATAGAAGCTTTTTTAATTTCACACAATATCATTTGTCAATTCTTGGTAAAATTTCCTGGGCTAATGTAGTCCTTTATAGAAAGTTTTAACCTATGCCTGTATCTTGAAGTGTTTTCCCTGTTTTCCTCTAGTATTTTCAATACTTCAGATTTTACATTAAGGTCTTTGATCCATATTGAATTGAATTTTTTTACAGAGTGAGAGATAGGGATCTAGTTCATGTAGCTATCAAGTTTTCCCCAGTATCGTTTGTTAAATAAGCTGTGTTTTCTCCAATGTATGTTCTTGGTACCTCCGTACAGTTGCTATAGATTTTTGGTTTTATTTCTGGGCCCTCCATTCTATGACATCAGTCCACATGTTTGTTTTTGTGCCAGTACCATACTGTTTTTGTTACTATGGCTCTGTAGTATAATTTGATATCAGGTTGTGATGTTTCCTGCACTGTTCTTTCTACTCAGAATTGCTGTGGTTATTCATGGTATTTAGTGCTTCCATATGAGTCTTAGAATTGTTTTTTTCTATTTCTCTGAAGAATATCATTAGAATTTTGATGTGGACTACATTGAATCTATAGATTGCTTTCAGATGTGTAGCCATTTTTACAATATTAATCTTGCTGATCCATGGGCAAAGGAGGTCCTTCCATGTTCTAATGTCTTCTTTAATTTCTTTCTCCAGTTTTGAAGTTTTGGTGGTGGAGGTCTATCACTGCTTTGCTTAGGTTTATTCCTACTTTTTTTTTAGGCTATTATAGATGGGATTGAATGCCTGCAGCAGTACCACCGTGGTGTCTGATCCTGTCAGATATCGGAAGCTAAGCAGAGTCAGACCTGGTTAGTACTTGGATTGGAGACTGCCTGGGAACACCAGGTGCTGTAGACATGGGAGAAGGACCTGGCAACCCCCTCCCAAAAAACAATCAGCCACTGAAAACCCTATGAATAGCAGAG
This sequence comes from Pedetes capensis, assembly GCA_007922755.1. NCBI lineage: Eukaryota > Metazoa > Chordata > Mammalia > Rodentia > Pedetidae > Pedetes > Pedetes capensis. The sequence continues at coordinate 20,381 of VMDO01029572.1, read as the reverse complement.
AAGCACAACAATGGCGTTTTATGTGTTGTACATAGGGTCGTTATGAATCAGACACCAACTTGACGGCACATAACAACAACAATGGAATTGTTTACTTAATTTCTTTCTCAGCATATTCATTATTGGTATACTGAAATGTTACTGCTTTTTGAATGTTGATTTTGTGTCCTGTGACTTTGCTGAAAGTATTTATCAGATATAAGAGCTTTCTGGTGGAGTCTTTAAGATCTTTTAGTTATACGATCATATAGTCTGCAAACAGGGATAGCTTGACTTCTTTCCCTATTTGCATCCCTTTTATTTCTTTCTCTTGCCTTATTGCTGTGACTAAGAATTCAATCACTATATTGAATAAGAGTGGAGAGAGTGGACACCCTTGTCTTGTTCCTGATTTTATGGGAAATGCTTTTCATTTTTCCCCACTTAGTATAATGTTGGCCATAGGTTTGCATTAAATATCCTTGATTATGTTGAGGTATGTTCCTTCTATTCCTAGCTTTTTCAGGGATCTTATTAAGAAGGGATGTTGAACTTTGTCAAAGGCCTTTTCTGCATCTATTGAGATGATCATGTGATGTCTGAACCTGAGTCTATTTATGTGCTGTGTTACATTTATTGATTTGTATATGTTGAAACAGCCCCATATCCCTGGAATAAGGCCACCTTAATCATGGCATATGATCTTTTTTATGTGTTGCTAGACTTGATTTGCAAGTACTGTACTAAGTATTTTATTTTATTTTTGCATCTATGTTCATCAGGGAAACTGGTCTTTAGTTTTCTTTTTTTGTTTTGTCATTATCTGGTTTTGGCATCAGGGTGATATACTAGCTTCATAAAATGAAACTTGTTTCTGTAGCATAAAAAGCAACAAAAGCACACTTATGGAGAAAAAGGTTTATTGGAAGTTCACAGTTAGAGGATCAGTCTATACTGGTGACAAGGCACGGTGGCAGGGGAGGCATCTAGGCAAAGGGCTTGGCCCACAGCAGATGACCTCACAGCATTGCAGGGCAGGCGACAGCTTCCTAGAACCACACATCTGGATAAAAAACTTCCTCAGGCCAACTCCCAGTGACCACTTCCACCAAGCTGAGTCCAGCCTCCCAAAGTTCCATAACCTCCACAAACAGCACCACTAGCTAGAGACCAAAGGTTAACGCATGTGACCTTTAAGGAACATTTTATACTCAAACCATGACACTCTGCCCCGGCCCCCAAAGTTTCATGGCTATTTCATAATCCAAAGTGCATTTGGTCCAAATTTAAGAGTCCCCAAAGTCTTAACAGTCTCAACTACCATGTTTAAAAGTACAAGTCCATGGAGACTCAAGGCAACCTTAGCTGTGAGCCCTTGAAAAACAAAAAACCAGGTTACATTCTTCCAATATATAATGGCACAGAGTAAGCATGTGTTGGGGATTTTTAAAATAATATCTCCCAGCTAGGGTCCCTCATGACAGCTTGAGGGGCTGACCCCTAGTTGACCCCAGGGCTCATCTCACTCACTCAAAACAGCCCCTCCCATCGAGTGAGCAAAGATGGCCCCCGGCCAGCTTGACCAGCCTCAACCACCATAATTTTGATTGGCTCTCCTTACCACTGTGCAGGTAATAACTGTCTCTACCTGGCAGTTTTGTCCGTTTGCCCCCTGTACCTGCCAGCTGTGTGCCCCGATTGGCTGAATCCCACCATGTGACCCTTCCAGGACCCTATAAAAGCAGGGCTCCTGGACCCCATCGGGACCCCCTACTGAACCTGACTCCTTTGATCCTGACCTCTCTGACCATCTCCTGAACCTCATCACCTGGACCAGCGCTCCCTACTCCTGCAAGACCATCTAGCAAGCCGGCGAGATCAAGCCCAGGGGCCCCGAAGAGCCGAAGGCATCTAGCAAGCCACGAAGAGCCTCCCAACTCCTCCCATCTTTGGGAAGGAGGGGGGTAAAGAAGGCGAGCCGCGAGAGTCAAGACCATCGGACCTCAACTGAACATCAGCAGTGGCTGTGGCTGTGCCTTTAAGGCTGAGCTGTACCAGCACTTAGCCTGCAGCATTCTATGCTGCAGGCATAGAGCCAGCACTTAAAGGGGTAGAGCCTCGCTCTATAGGGGCTACCTGCAACTTGCTCTCCATAAGGGGAGCACCCCAATAAACCTTCCTTGTCCTTTTCCAACCACCTGAAGGTCTCCCGAGGTCCTTCTTTCCCGACACCAGTCACGTGTTTATGTTGTGGGTTTGGCCCTATCTTTAGCTGGGCTAGAGCCAAAAACCCCAACAAGCATGTCCATGCCAAAAGGGAAGAATAGGGGCATAGGAAGGAAAGACTGGTCCGTAGCAAGACCGACATCCCACTGAATATACCAACTGCCAGTTTAAGTCTGGCATCTGGCACATACGACATCATTTGGCATGTGGTATCATCTGAGCTTGAACAGGCTTGTGCACCTCTGCCCCTGGGGCCCTGTCATTTGCAGCACAAACAGCCCTCCTGGGCTGGCTCCACTTTTTGCCAGCAGCTTCCCTCAGCCGATATTTTATGGTGCTGGCACCTCCAACATCCTGGGGTCTCCATTGCTGCCAAGGCTCCACCCACAAAGCTTCACGCATCAAACCTTCAGGTGATCTCCACAGGGCATACCACCCTGGTACATACTGCCTGTCCTTGCAGGCTAGCTTCTGAAACCTTGGTGGCAGCCCACATCAGCCCTTACATCTTGCATTCTTCATGCCTGTAAAACCAGCACCACAAGGAACATGGCCAAGGGTTGCTGCTAGCTCAAGAGGTAGTTCCACCTTCTTGAACCACAGCAGCAGCAGTGTCCCTATATGCCTAGACCAAGAAACTATTTCTGAAAGTGGCCTCTTTCCAGCAGGGCATCCTGGAGGCATTTGCTTTTCACATACTCCGTTTTCAAATGGTTTGTTTCATGCCCTGGGGCCTTAGATGGGAGGGGTCTGTGCCGGAGGGAATTTATTTTGTCCCAGTGAAAAGGTCAAGGTTTCCTGTTACTGCAGCTTATCTCTTTAATAATTAAGGCCTCTTGGTGCAAAACACTCCATCCACAGTAACCTTGGACAAGTCTTCCCTGCCACAGCTTTTTGTCTATTTACACTGCACATTTTGCAGATCTTCCTATCCTGTCATTTTCTCTATTTTTCTATAAAGCTGGCTGAATGTAGCAAGCAGTAATTAAACATGCCCCTTATATCTCCTTGTCCTTGTGATAGTTCCTCTGTCAAATTAATTAGTTCATAACTTATATTTTTATTTTATTTTTTGAGATAGGGTCTTGCTAAATTGCATAGGCCGCCTCTGGCTTTGAACTCACAATCCTACTATCTCAGCCTCCCAAGTCACTGGGAATACAGTACTGTACCCAGCGGCTCAACCCCAGAAAAATACTCCAAGACACAAATAAGCGGATCTGGAGCAGAAAAGTTTATTTAGACTGGCTGGCTACTTTCAGTCCCAGGAGTGGACTTTCAGAAAGCAGCATCGACTCACAGTGCTTAGGGGCTTTATAGGGTAGAGGAGGAGAAGCAGAATTACAGAAGCAGGGACTTTGTATGGTAAAAGGGTGGGGGTACAAAGTACAAAGTAAGTTTGTGTTTCCCAGAGTTTAGCCATTTGCAGAAATTCCCTGAATTTGACCTTTACAAAGTTACCTAGCGACCATTTACAAAGTTATCTAGCACCTCCATTTTTCTTAATTCAGCCACAGACATAGCCATCTCATGACACACCTACCTTTATCAGCTTTTATTGTGGGCTAGTTTTTCAAGGAACCAGAGTGATTTTGAAGTGACCTAAGCCTGCTATCACAACAGGATCATGCCATTGTGCCTGGCTTAGTTCGTAACTTTTAAATTCAGCTTCACTCAAATCTTAAGGTCACTGGCAAAATGCAGTGTCTTTGCTAGAATATAACACACATCACCTCTAGTCCAGTCCTCTAGTCCAGTCTAATAGTCCTCATTTTCCTCTAAAACGCTGTGAGTCCCGTCTGCATTTCTATTGGCAGTGGCCTTCTTGTCTTCTCTACTCTCATCAGAGCCACATCTCCAGTCCTCCAGAGCATCTCTTGCTCACACCTCCAAACTCTTCCAGACTCCTCCTGCAAATAAACTCCAAAAATGATCTAAGAACCACATGGTTAGGTTTCTGCACAGCAATGAACCCACTCTTGGTACCAATTTTCTGTACTAGTCAGCTGTCATCACTGTAGCAGAAAAACCAGCTGAAACAAGTTTATAGAGTAAAAAGTTTATTGGGAGCCCACAGTTAGAGGATTAGTCCATAATGGTGGCAAGGCATGCTAGCAGGCCATGTATCTAGGCAGGCAACCAAGCCTATGGCAGGTGACCTCCTCTTATTTTGGGGTAGGATACAGAGAAGTTCCTGGAATCATGGGTCTGGGTAAGAATCCTCTAAAGGCCCACCCCAGTGACCACTTCTACAAAGCTGAATCCCACCTCCCAAGTTCTATGACTTCATGAACAGCACCACCAGCTTGACCCCAATCATAAAAGAACATGACCTTTGGGAGATATTTTGTATTCAAATTATGACAGAATTATTCCTTCTCTTTCTGTTTTATGGAATAATTTGAGAAGCATAGGTGTAAACTCTTCTTTGAAGGCCTAGTGGACTCCAGCTGTGAATCTACCAGATCCCAGTGTTTGGAGACTCTTTATTACTGTTTCATTCTCATTACTTGCTATAGATCTGTTTAAGTTATTTATATCCTCTTGATTTAGTATTTGTAGGCCATATATGTTAAGGAATTTATCTATTCTGTCTAAATTTTCCTTTTTTTTTTTTTTTTTGGTATGTAAGGTTTCAAAGTATTCCCTAATGATCCTCTGGGTTTCATTGGTGTCTGTTGTAATAACCCCTTTTTCATCTCTAATTTTTTAAATTTGGATATTCTCTTTCTTTTGGTCAGTTTGACTAAGATCTTGTCAATCTTGTTTATCTTTTCAAAGAACCAAGCCTTTGTTTCATTGATTCTTTGTATTTTTCCTTTAGTCTCCATTTCATTAATTTCCACCCTGGTCTGGATATTTTCTTTCCATCTCCTAGTTTTGGGTTTGATTTGTTCTTATTTTCTTAAAGCCCTAAGGTGTATTATGTTATTTATTTGTTATTTATTTATTTATTATGTTATCTATTTGAACTGTCCCTGATTTTTTTATGTAAGCACTCATAGCTATGAACTTCCCTAAATAAACTGCTATTGCTGCATCTCAGAGGCTCCAGTAGGTTGTTTTCTTTTTCACTTGAGTCTAGGAATTTTTAAATTTCCTCCTGATTTCTTCAATAACTCACTGATCATTCAAGAGTGTATTGTTTAGTGTCTGTGTGTTTGTATAGTTTTTTCCTCTTGCTGTTGATTTCTAATTCTATTCCATTATGCTCTGATAAGATAGTTTAACTCTGAAGTTAAAGGATTTTTTGTGTGGATGATCTACTTATTGGTGAAAGTGGGGTGTTGAAGTGTTCCACTATTACTGTATCTGGCTCTATTTGGCCCTTTATGTCCAGTAGTGTTAGTTTTATGAAATTAGGTCCACCAATGTTTGGTATATAAATATTTACAATTGTTATTCCTTTGTGGTGTTTCTCTCTAATAGTATATGGTAACCTTCTTGATCTCTTTTGACTAATTTGGGATTAAAATCTACTTTGTAGGATATTGTTATTGCAATAACATCTTTTTTATTTGTATTTTTGGCTTCCTATGCTTCATAACTTGTTTTCCATCCTTCGTTTTTAGGCTATGTGCGTCTTTTCCAGTGTAGTGTGTTTCTTGGAGACAACAGAGGGTTGGGTTTTGTCTTTTAACCCATTAACACCCAGCATCCTATTTATAGGAAACTAATAAATCCACTGATTATTATAGTGCCATAACTTGCCCATTCATCTAAGTCTGATATAAATTCCAAGAAATAGGCTGGGTGCAGTGACATGCCTCTGTAATCCCAGTGACTTGGGAGGCTGATGCAGGAAAATTGAAAGTTCAAAACCAGAGGCAGTGCACGTAACTTAGTGAGACCCTGTCTCAAGATAAAAAAGGGAGTGGGGCTTAGTGGTAGAGCACTTGCAATGTATGTGTGAGTCACGGTGTTCAGCCCTCCAGTAAAACAAACAAATAAATAAATTCAGAGAAATAATAATCAGTGAATTCATTACTCTTCTATAAATAGGACACTGGGCATTAACCTCATTAATCCATCAACAAGTCTGTCTTTTAACTGGAGGATTAAGGCCATTTACATTGAGGGTTATTAATGAGAGGAATTTGGTGTTTCCTCTGATTATGTTGGTGGTTTTCCCAATTGGTTTGAGTGTTAATTCTTTTCTTTCTCTCCTGTGCATATTAGGAGTTTGTTGGTTTACTACATTGGACATACTTGTTTTTCGTTTGTGTTTGTTTGTTTTTCTTAGCTCTAATCTGTTCATGTGTCCTTCTCATGGGATTTATTATTTCCTAAGCTCTTGTAGCCTGCAGGCATAGCCTTGTGGCATCTGATCCCACAAGATCTCGGAAGCTAAGCAGGGTTGGGCTTGGTTAGTACTTGGATGGGAGACTGCCTGGGAACACCAGGTGCTGTAGGCTTGGGAGATGGACCTGGCAACCCACTCCCAAAAATCAATCTGCCATTGAAAACCCTATGAACAGCAGAGAAGCATTGACAATGGTGTTTCACCTGTTGTACACAGGGTCGCTATTAGTTGGATACCAACTCAATGGCACCTAACAACAACAACAACAACAACAACAAGCTCTTGTATTGGTGTCTGTCTTCCTTCTTCTGTGTGAAGGATTCCTTTAACTATGTTTTGCAATGCTGGCTTAGTGGTCATAAATTATTTAAGTTTGTCTTTATCTTGGAAGGTCTTACCTCTTCAGCAATTTTAAAAGATAGCTTTACTAGATATAATATTCTTGGTTAGCAGTTATTCATTTTTGAAGCTTGAAATATGTCATCCCATGCATTGTTAGCTTTTAGGGTTATTAATGAGAAATCTACTATTTTTCTGATGGGTTTGGCTTTGTGAGTTGCTGTGTCTCTCTTGCAGCTTTTAGTATTGTTTCTTTGTTCTTTAGACTTGGCATTTCAGTGTTTTTTGTTAGTGTTGTTGTTGTTGTTGTTTGCAGTACTAAGCACTGGACCCAGGGCCTTGCACATACTTTGTGAGCACTTTACTACCATACTGAACCCCCAGGCCATTTTTTCATTTTCTAAATTGAGGCAGGATCTCACTAAATTACACAGGCTGCCTCTGGCCTTGAACCTGTGTTCCTCATACCTCCACCTCCCAAGTTGTTGGGCTTACAGGCATGAGCCACCATGCCCAGCTACACTTGGCATTTTAACTATAATGTGTTGTGGAGAGTTCTTTTCTCATCATGTCTATTTGGGGTGCTAAATGCTTCTTGTGGTTGGATATCCATTTCTTTCCCCAGATTTGGGAAAATTTCTGCTATAATTTCATTAAATACATTTTCTATGCCTCTAGTTTTTATTTCAGCTCCTTTTTCTACTCATTGCATTCTTCAATTTGGTCTTCTGATTATGTCCCAAAGTTCTTGGAAGTTGTGGGCACGTCCTTCTATTTATTTATTATTTAATTTGTATCTGAATGTAGTATTTCCATGAACTTGTCTTCTATTCCTGATGTTGTTTCTTCTGCTTGATCTAGTCTATTGGTAATGCTTTCCACAGAGGTTTTTATTTGATTTACTGAGTTCTTCATTTCTAAAGTTTGTTTGCCTTTCCCCAAATCTTAATTTCCTTCCTGAATATTGCATTCATTTTGCTTATTTTTTGTCTACATTTGTCACTTTGTGTGTGTGTGTGCATGTGTGCGTATGTGTGCACACGTGTGTGCATATGTGCACATGCACATTTGTACTTGGGACTGAACCCAATGCCTCATGCATGCTTGGCAAGCACTCTACCACTAAGCCCTCAGTCCTCTTTTTAATTTTTTATTGTAAGAAAGAATCTCACCAGGTTGTGTAGGCTGCCTCTGGCCTCACACTTGTGATCTTCCTTCCTCAGACTCCCAAGTTGCTGGGATTACAGATGTGCATCATGTTGACCAGCTTTCTTACCTAAGTCCTGAATTGATTTCTTCACTTCATTCATCTGTTTGTATCCTCTTTGAAGTTGTCAATCATTTTTACAAATAGACTTTCAAATTCTTGATCTGACATTTCAATCATTTCAGTATCTTTGGATTCAGTAATTGAAGAATTATGATCTTTTGGAGGAGACTAGTTGCCTTGCTTTTTCATGTTTCTTGTGTTTCTGTTTGTGATTTGTGCATCTGTTGGGATGGATATCTCTTCCAGCTTTATTTGGGGAACTTCTTAGTGAGCAACTTTCTCTTGAGAGTTCAGTCATCAGTACCACTCAGAAAGGAGAAGACAACCCGCTGTAACAGGTACAATTCTAGACCAGTTCAGATATGTTGTTGTTGTTGTTGTTAAGTGCCATCAAGTTGGTATCCAACTCATAGCAACCCTCATAGGTTTTTCAATGGCTGATTGTTTCAGGATTGCCTTGGGAGTGGATTGCCAGGTCCTTCTCCCATTTTTGCAGTGCTGGGAATTGAACTTGGGACCTCAGAGACTGCTGTGCAGTGCTCTACCAACTGAACTAAATCCCAGGCCCCAGTTCAGATATAGGAATACACTTAAAATCAATCAAAGTCAGCTACTCTACCCACCAATGACCATAGAACAGAAGTTGGCAGCAATGATGTAGAATAAGCTATGAAGTTCAACATTAGTTAAGGTAAAAGTAGAAATAGTAGTTGTCTGAAATAAAAGAGGGAGGTAAGGAAAGGTGAAAAAGAAAGAATCAGCAAGGTTAAATAAAAGAAAGGAAAAGGAACCCGGGGCCTCGTGGCACACTTCTATAAACACAGCACTTAAGGGAGAGGGAACAACTCTTTCATACAGAATAATTGCAACGAAAACCCTTGTTAGGAGTGAAATTTTTTAAAAATCACCATTGAAATTCCAAAATCGTTAACTGCTGCAGGCAAGACCAAACAATGAATGCAAAAATTATTGGACAAAAGCTTAAGGGAAAACAATAGGTTTCAAAGCTGTTAAGTGTCTCCCCTCAAATTTTGCTTTCTTTACAGTGGGGAAGTCAGAAAGATGCCACCTTAACCCAGGGACAAGTGAATATCACAAGTCCTGGGATGTATTGATGCTGTATAACCCCTGATATGACTCACTACAAGGGTGATCCTTGGGAAAATGTCACACAAACTTCAACCAAGGGACATTTGACAAAGTGCTATATGTCCTGATTGGGGATGGAGTCTGAAACAGAGGGAGAACTCTGGAGGAAAGCGTAATGAACCATGCCTGTGGTCTGTGGTTTAATTACCAGGATTGAACCCAGACTGGTTTCTTAGCCTGACAATTGCACCAAAATAATGGAAGTTATTAATACCAGGGGAGCTGAATGAAGGGTATGTGGGCACTCTATCTTTGCAACTGCTTTGTAAGTTTAAGGTGATTGTAAAAAATAAATGATAAATAAAAACTATGCGCAATGTTTAATTAGCAGAAAAGATGGCATGATTGCAAACAGAAAGTGTATCCACTGCTGATCCCCAATGGTGGATCCCCCAGGGGTGGGAGCCTGAATGAGTAATGTGGTGCAGGAGCACAGCAACCTCTCCCTCCCCAGGGACAGGGACTCTGTGTGGATGCCTTCCACAAAGTATCAGGCAGTTGTTAAAGAAAATAGAAGATTAGAGGCCAAATTTTCAATTTCATACATTTGTCTATCTGCAGACATAACTGAATCATTTGTTCATTGTACTTACATATGATCTGAACCCAGACAATAAAGACAGAGCATAGATGCACAAAAGTTATCACCAGACCCCAGCACAGTGGCACCCACCTGTAATCTGAGCTACTTACAAGACTGAGGCAGGAAGACAGCTTGAGCCCAAGAGTTCAAAGCCAGCCTGGGAAACATAGGGAGATCTCATCTCAAAAAAATAGTTATGACTGGCATTAAATAAAATATGAGATGCTGTTCATATGGCACCCTATTAGCAGTCTTTATTACACTTCAAGGTAATTTGCCTTAAATGTTAATACTTTGGTGACAGGCACTGAGGCACACACCTGTAATCCCCGCTACTTGGGAGACTGAGGCAGGAGGAGTGCTGGTTTGGGGTGACGGGTGGGCTTTGCTGTCAGTGGTAGTGGGAGATGCAGCCCAGCACTACCTGCTGTCACCTGAGGAGTTCCCTACTTAGGGACCTCCACTCAGGTTGAGCCAGGTCCTTGGCTTCATTGCAGAGATGAATTTCAGGACAAGTCAGAGTGAAACAAAATTAGTGAGTTTCTTAAGTAGAAATAAGAGACAGTACATGCTTTAGATTTAAGCATGGGCATTCAGAGAAAAAGAGAGATGCCCAAGAAAAGAATAATGTACATATCCAAAACATGGAGGCAGGCTTCTCCAGAGAGAGTCACATTTGTGGAGCTGTATATATGATTTTGTGGCCTTTGAAGTTACATTGCTCAAAGGATGTATGTATATTCTCTAATATAATCCATACCCTTTCAAGAGTTTTACAGGGCTACAAAATCAGATTTGGATTAGATTCTTGGGAAGATTAGATTCTAGGATGAGAGCTGGGTTAAGCACCCTCAACTGTGAATCCAATCCATACACAATTCTAATCCAATCTGATTTTGTAGCCCTCTAAAACTCCTGAAAGGATATAGATTAGATTCAAGAATATATGGCAATTTAAACCCAATGTAAAATTTAGCAAAGCACTAAGTACAAAAAACAGTATGTGCTGGTTTACCTAGCTTAAAGAATTTTGTCTTTTGTAAATGAAGTTGTAAGGTGGCTTTACAAGGTGCATTGTTTAGATTTAGGATTGAGAAAGGCCAATAAGATAGGAACATAGGTCAAAAAAGTTCAAAGGAAGAAATTCTCTTAGGGGATTTAAAAGATTAGGTAGAAATGTTTTGGTATACTTTTTACCTAAGGACTTTATTTATTTATTTTTTATTTTTTTGTGTGTGTGTGGTACTGAGGGTTGAACTCAGGGCCTCGAGCTTGCATGCTTTGCAAGTGCTGGACCACTGATCTGCACCCCCAGCCCATTTTTTTACTCTTTGAGACAGGGTCTCACTAAATTACACAGACTGCCTCTGGGCTCGAACTTTCGATCCTCCTGCCTCTGCCTCACAAGTTGTTAGGATTACAGGCATGTGTCATGGTGCTCAGCTCTTCTTTAGTAACGTAAGACTGTAAGGAGGTCTAGGAAGTGCATGGTGTAGGTTTATAGACCAGAAAGAAATGCTGTTGAGATACATAGGCCAAAATAGTCAAAGGAATTCTTACTACATGAAGTCACAGTAAGTTGTCTAGGAATATGTTGAATGCAAACATGGTTCATAATCTTGTTTGTGAGATTCTCAGAGAAGCACAGGATTACACAGGAGAAAATAGTAAGGTTAAGCTCAAAGGTCACATATGTTTTGACCTTGTTGCTGTTAGGTACTATGGGGTATCCAACTCATAGCGACCCTACACCCAAAAGGCAAAGCACTATTGTCAGTGCTTCTCTGCTATTCCTAGGGTTTTCAATGGTGGATTGCTTTTTGGGAGTGGGTTGCCAGGTTCGTCTTCCAAGCCTACAGTACCTGGTGTTCCCAGGCAGTCTCCCAGCCAAGTACTAACCAAAGCCAACCGTGCTTAGCTTCAGAGATCTGACTGGATTGGATACAATAGGACTATGGCTGTAGGCGGTAAGGTTTTGACCTTAAGCATGGCTTATTACTATTTTAACATTTTCATTTAAAATAGCTCTCAAAAATAATGTCTCTATGCAAGTAGTCCTCAGAGTGGTTTTCTTTCTTAATTTTATTTTTGTTTTCTCTTCTTCTGTTTACTGGTTTTTTTTTGGTTGTTGTTTGTTTGTTTGCTTGAGACAGGGTCTCACTGTGTAAGGCTGGCCTGAAACTTGCTATGTAGACCAGGCTGGCCTCAAACTTGTGTCAATCCTCCTACCTCAGCTTCCCAAATGCTGGGATTACAGTCATGTGCAACCACACTTGGTTAAAATATATCTTATTTATTTCAGTATGTTATATATAACATTACATCCCCAGCCCCAGTGGTTTTCTTGTTAGTTTTGTTGAAATCCTTGACTCGAAGCTGATGAGACTTAAACCAGAACCTGGGGTGAGTGCTCTTTTCCTTCCCATGTCCCCTTAACTAACTTACTTACTTTCTTTCTTTCTTTCTTTCTTTCTTTCTTTCTTTCTTTCTTTCTTTCTTTCTACTTTTTGTGGTACTGAGGTACCAGGGAGTGGAACCCAGGGCCTCATGCATGCTTTTGCAAGTGCTCTACATTTGAGCTGCACCCCCAGACCATTTTTACTTTTTATTTTGAGATAGGGTCTTACTAAATTATGCATGCTGCCTCTGGCCTCACACTTGGGATCCTGCTGCCTCAGCCTTCTGACTCACTGGGATACAAGTGTGTACCACCATGCTTGGGCCCCATTAATTTTCCTTTCTAACCTGCCTCACTCACAACTTAGTGAGACTCTGTGTCAAAAATAAAATAATAATAATAATAAAAAGGGGCAGGGGACAGCAACTCAGCGGTAGAGCACTTGCCTAACATGCACGAGGCCCTGGGTTCAACTGCTAGTACTGAAGGAAAAAAAGTTAAGGCTTTGTACCTCTGGTTTCTGGTCCAATATGAAAAGAGCTTGTATGTCATCATTCCTCATCTCATAATAGGAAAAAAAAAAAAAGAGAAGAAGATGGAAAACAACTCTTCTTAGACCCAACAGAGAACTGAGGTTGTTATTAAAGAGCCATGAGTGTTAAAGAAAGTAGGCCCACAGGGAACAAAGCACAGAGCTACATTCCAGTAAGATTATCACCAGCCAAGAGGAATTCTTGCAAAAGAGATCATAAAGAGGCTCATGCCCTATGGATATCCAGCAAGGAATCCCAAGAAAGTCATTTGACACTAGCCACATCCTAATGCTTTCTGGAATCTCAGGCCAAATAAGGAAATATCTGTAAAAAGGACTGCCTGCATCCATTAGGTTGCTGACTCCCACTCTTGAGCAACCTGGTCTGTTGTCTGTGTCAGAGAGTAATCTTTCCCCTTCCCCTGTTCTCTTTTTTCAGTACTTGTGGGTTGATCCTAGGGTCTCACATATAATTGCCAAGTGCTCTACCACTGGACTGCACCCCATGCCCATTTTTTATTATTTTATTTTGAGACAGGGTCTTGGTCCATATACAGGCTGCCTCTGGTCTCAAACTTGGGATCCTCCTGCCTCAGCCTCCAGAGTTGTTGGGATTACAGGTGTGCATCACAGCACCTGGCTTTCCAATTTCTCTCAATAAACTCACTCCTCTTTCTACTTTGCAAACTGACTCCTGACTTTCATTTTGCTGCCATTCCTTGCTAATTTCTCCTTAACAATGGAACATGATGGAAGATAATTTTCCTGAAACAAGGTGTTACCAGGGTTAGCGAAACTTACCCAGCTGGAGTCTTGGTCTCAGAAGTTTGAAGATTGAGTTAATGGACCACAGGAGATAAATGACAGCAAGAGGGTTTACTGCAAATTAGAGAAATTTCCATTGTCACAGGTGGCTCAAATGGATTGCTGATGTAGGACACTTGTCTAGGGGTTTTTCATGGGCATCCTGGACTGAACTATCAGAGTTGGTTCCAGTTGATTAGTCTTTGCTAGGGGGTCTTTGCATGTTGGTCCTGAGGCAGGATAAAAAGACAGGGAAATTTGGGAGGACATAGAAAGAGAAATAAAAGCTTGAATCTTATCAGCTGAGAATCAGGAACTTTGACACAACTACCAAGAAGACTGCTATGAAGACTACATGCATAGAGATGTTATTTTTGAGAGATGTTTTAAATAATGAAAACATTAAAATAGCAATAATCCATGCTTGGGGTCAAAATGTATGTAACCAAAGAGTTTGACCTTGCTTTCCCCTCTGTAATTCTGTGCATCTTTGAGACATACCCAGGCAACTCCCTCAGGACTCTTTTCTTAAACCTATACAATGTACTCTATAATCTCATTTTACTAAAGAGAAGTTTCTTCAATAGAAAAACCTAAACAATGGAACTTCTTTTGATCTTATTAGCACCTCCACAGCCTAAGACAGGGGTCTTTCTAGGTGGAGCTTGAGGCTTGCACAACACTTGGCACCCACAGCTCCCAGGACTGACATCACAGGAGGTGTCCTTAGGTTAAATAAAATTGGAGCAAAAACGTGCCCATGCCCTTCTTTTTCTTTGCTCTTTTAGTAAGTTGTAGAGGGCTCGTTCTCTCTCGCTCGCTCCCTCTCTCTCTCGCTCCCTCCCTCCCTCTCCCCCACCTTCCTCCCTCCCTATAACTTTGTTTCACTCTCTGACTCTTGCTGAAATTCTTTTCCATGATGGAGCCAAGGATCCACTTTAACCTGAGTGGAGGGCCCACCTAGGGGGAACTTCTCAGCTAGGTGGCCATGCTGAGCTGTGCCTCTCTGCTGTGCCAACTGTGACAGTCCAATCAGCTTAAAGGGCATTTTTGTATTCCCATTATTGCCTAGAAACCAGCCAGCCATTGCAAGAAGGTCAGTTACTGAGGGTTAAGGTCAGTTACTGAGGCTTCCCATTGACTGAGTTTGCTTGCTTCTAGGAGAATGAAACTCAAGTAAAACAGAGCCTATTTTGTGTAACTGACTTCCTTGTAACCATTCCACTCAATGATTTCCCATTCCTCAGCCCCATTCTCTGAAACAGCCTGTGACTTCTAGCTCCTCTCACCAGGTCAAGCCACTGCCTTGAAACCCTACAGAAAAGATGGACAGAGAGGATTAGAGCTCATCGGGTAAGGAATATGTGGTAGGAGCAGGGACTCAGAGGAACACTGTGAGAACATGCCAGAGACTCAGTGTAGACTGGCTTGAGACTTAAAGACCCCTGTTAAAGGGGCCTACACCTTACTGCTTACCTCCAGAAACTCAACCAAGCTCTTACTGTGTAGATTGAAGAAAAGTGCCCTCATGTTGCAAGCAGCGGGAGGGGAAAGTATGTTAGAATAGTCTGTTCTTCTATTAGTGGTCTGTTCTCCATGGAAGTTGTCTTTTCAGAGCCTAACAAGTGTGGGAGAAAGGAAATATGCAACTGAGATAGGATAGAAAGACAGGGAAAATTAAGGAGACATGAGAAGGAGAAAGAGTCCTGACTCCAGGGTCTGGTTTAAGTCTCACCCACTGAGAGTCAAGAATTTTGACACAACCACCAAGAAAACTCCTCCAAAGACTGCTTGCATTGAGACATTATTTTCAGAGATATTTCAAATGCAAAGATTGAAACCACAATAAGCCATGCTTAGGGTCAAAATGTATAGGTCACTTGAGTTTAGCCTTACTTTCTCCTCTGTAATCCCTGCTTACCTGGGAATCAAGATTATAGGTCATGTTTTCAGTCAACTTGTTGTAGAGTCACTGAGTGAAGAGGACTGACACTAGCCCAGATAGGATGTTAGTGGGGATGGAAAATCTGAAACATCACAGCAGCAGGAAATAGTGCAGGAAGTTGCAGACTTCAGGGCATCTGGGAAGCAAGAGAGAGAGAGGAGAGGGGCTGGGTCCCAACAGGCCTTTGCAGGGAACACCCTCAGTGACCAACTTCCTCCCATGAGGCCCTATCTCCTAAAGAGTCCACTGCCTCCAAGTAATGCCACAGGCTGGGGACCAAGACTTTAACATGCATATCTCTATCTATCTATCTATCTATCTATCTATCTATCTCCACATCTGTCAGTTTTCTATACTGTGGGGGCTTGCATGTTGCTGTGATGCTGAAAGTCATGCCTGGTGGACAGGTTTCAGCTGAGCTTCCAGACTAAGACAGACTAGGGAGTAGGAGCTGGAAGCCCACTCCTGAAACAATTGGCCATTGAAAACTCTATGAATAGCAGAGAAACACTGATAGACATAAATGCCAGAAAATGAGCCTCCAAGGGTGGAAGGCACTCAAGAGACAACTGGGAAAGAGATGCTTCCTCAAAGTAGAGTCCACCTTAATGGAATAAAGCCCCAGGGACCTCCATTTCCTGATGTGGCATGAATCAAAATGAGGAGAAACAACTGTAAACATCCATTAATAATTGGAATGTGGAATGTATGTAGTATGAATTGGGGAAAACTAGAAATCATTAAAAGGGAAATAGAGCACATAAACATTGACATGCTAGGCATCAGTCAGCGAAAATGGACTGACATGGGTAATTCTGAATCAGATAATCATATGGTCTACTATGCTAGGCATGACAAATTAAAGAGAAATGGAGTTGCATTCACCATTAAAAAACATCTCAAGATATGTCCTGAAGTACAATGCTGTCAGTGACAGAATAATATCGATAAGCCTACAAGAAAGGCCAGTTAATATGACTACTATTCAAATTTATGCACCCACCACTAAGGCCACAAATGAAGATAGGGAAGATTTTTACCAGTTCCTGGATGTACTGATAATTACTGGTGACTGGAATGCAAAAGTTTGAAACAAAGAAGGTGGCTCAGTAGTTGGAAAATATGGCCTTGGTGATAGAAATGATGCGGGAGATTGCATGGTAGAATTTTGTCAGACCAATGACCTTTTCATTGCAAATACATTTTTTAGCCAACATAAATGGCAAATGCATACATGGAATTCACCAGATGGAATGTACATGAACCAAATTAACTACATTTGTGAAAAGAGAAAATGAGAAAATGTTGGAAGAAGACCAGGTGCTGATTGTGGATCAAACCATCAACTGCTCATATGCAGATTCAAATTGAAACTGAAGAAATTAGAATAAGTGTATGACAGCCAAGGTATGACCTTAAGTATATCCTGAGTTCTGAGACTACCTGAAGAACAGGTTTAATGCATTAGATTTTAAGACAGAAGACTAGATGAGTTGTGACATCAAAGACATTATTCATGAGGAAAGCAAAAGGTTATTTAAAAGATTGGAAAAAAAGAGAAGAAAAGACCAAATTACATGTGCAAATACACTCTGAAACTAGCCCTTGAACATTGAGATGCTAAAGTAAAAGGAAGACATGATGAAGTTAAAGAACTAAACCGAAGATTTCAAAGGGCAGCTTGAGAAGACAAAATCCAATATTATAATGACATGTACAAAGAGCTAGAGATAGAAAAACAAAAAGGAAGAGCATGCTTTGTTTTCCTCAAGCTTAAAGAATTGAAGAAAATTTCAAACCTTGAGTGGCAATAGTGAAGGATTCTACAGGGAAAATATTAAACAATGCAAGAAACATCAAAAGAAGATAGAAGGGATACACAGAGTCATTATACCAAAAAGAAGATGGATGACCAACCATTTCAAGAGGTTGCATATTATCAGGAAGCAATGATACTGAAGGGCAAAGTGGAAGCTGCCTTGAAGGAACTGGCAAAACACAAGGCTCCAGAAACTGATGGAATACCAATAGAGATGTTTCAACAAACAGATATAGCATAGGAGGTGCTCACTGGCTTATGCCAAGAGACTTGGAAAACAGCTACCTGGCCAACTGACTGGAAGAGATCCATATTTGTGCCTATTCCCAAGAAAGGGGATCCAACTGAATGTGGAAACTATTGAACAATATTATGAATATCTCACACAAGTAAAATTTTGCTAGAGATCATCCAAAAGCCACTGCAGCAGGAAATAGGGAACTGCTGGAAAATCAAGCTTGATTCAGATGAGGGTGTAGAACCAGAGACATCATTGCTGATGTCAGATGGGTATGAGACAAAAAGAGAGAATACCAGAAAGACATCTATCTTCGTTTTATTGACTATGCAAAGGCATGTGACTGTGTGGATCACAACAAATTATGGATAACATTCTGAAGAATGGGAATAGCAGTCAGTTCGCCAGGTAACTGTTTTCCTAATCTGTTGGCATAAACATGTTAGCATCTTCAGTGCTGTATATGTTTGTTGAAACATCTGTATTGGTATTTCATCAATTCCTGGAGCTTTGTGTTTTGCCAGTTCTTTAAAGGCAGCTTCCATTTCATCCTTCAATACCATTGGCTCCTCTTCATATGCAACCTCTTGAAATGGTTGGTCATCTACCAATTCTTTTTAGTATAATGACTCTATGTATTCCTTCCATCTTCTTTTGATGTTTCCTGCATTAATATTTTCCCTATAGAATCTTTCACTATTGCCACTCAAGGCTTTAATTTTTCCTTCACTTCCTTAAGCTTGAGAAACACAGAATATGTTCTTCCCTTTTGGTTTTCTGTCTCCAGCTCTTTGTACATGTCATTACAATATTTGTTTTTGTCTTCTTGGGCTGCCTTCTGAAATTTTCTGTTTAGTTCCTTAACTTCATCATGTCTTCCTTTTACTTTAGCTGCTCGATGTTTAAGGGCAAGTTCCAGCACCTCTTTTGACATGTAGTTTGGTCTTTTCTTTTCCTGTCTTTTTAATAACCTTTTGCTTTCTTCATGAATAATGTCCTTGATGTCATGCCACAAATCATCTGGTCTCCTATCATTTGTGTCTAATGCATTAAACCTGTTCTTGAGGTGGTCTCTGAACTCAGGTGGGATATACTCAAGGTCATATGTTGGCTCTTATACACTTGTTCTAATTTTCTTCAGTTTAAATTTGAACTTGCATATGAGCAGTTGATGGTCTGATCCACAATGAGTACCTGGTCTTTTTCTGACATTTGATATGGAGCTTTTCCATCATCTCTTTCCACAAATGTAGTCAATTTAGTTCCTCTATGTTCCATCTCGTGAAGAATATGTGTATAGTGGCCGTTTATGTTGGTAAAAAAAATGTATTTGCAATGAAAAGGTCATTGATCTGACAACATTCTATCTTGAGACCTCCAGCATCATTTCTGTCACCAAGGCCATATTTTCCAAGTACCGAGCCTTCTGTGTATGTACATATGAACATATATTTGCTACAATGAAACATGAAAACATATTTTAAAAAGGCAATTAGTGGTGAAGAAGCAGCAGAGTTACCTATTATTTGGGAGCAGGAAAATGCTCTTTTCCCTTCCCTCTTCCTATGTACTCTCTGGTGGAAATTAATGGATGTGGAAAACAAGAGAGACCATATTAATGCTTATTCTGAATATGTCCTTTAAAATACTTCCAATAATGTTCTGTGTGTATATGCATATATAATAGACTTACAGATACCAAATTTCTTTTCTTTCTTTTTCTTTCTCTTTCTTTCTTTCTTTCTTTCTTTCTTTTTTTTTTTTTTTTTTTTTTTTTTTTTTTTTTTTTTTTTTTTTTTTTTTTTTTTTTTTTTTTTTTTTTTTTTTTTGTGCTGGGGATCAAATCCAAGGCTTCAGTACATGTTAAGTAAGCACTCTTTCAACTAAGCTAAACCTTCTGCCCCAAATCTCACTTTTAAAAGCGACTTGATGACAGAAAAATGAATGAAAGTCATGGAGCCATCAGCTTTAATCCCAAGAAACTGTAGAGTTGGGCAGTAAGAAATTCAATTTCACATTCTAGAGGAGTAGACAACATTTTTCCAAGATTTTTTTGTGGCAGCAGTGGTTAATCACAGGAGCAACTTCACGCTGACAGCACATTTCACAGACTGCATAACTAGCACAATGCATTAGTACTTTAAAATCACTCAGGAACCAAGAGGCGGCCACTGTTTTTAGCCAGGTATCCTGAAATGACAGCAAGATTAGCTTCTCTTAATTTTACTTCCAATTGAAGTGAGTGAAAATTCCAATGAAAGCACCCCCAAAGTTCCAGGCTCCCACAGAGTGCAGAAACACAGATAAGGCCAACGCAGGTGACACCTCTCTTCCCTAGGACTCACATGCAGGACACCACATTCCTACAGTCCTCCAGGAGACCGTGGAACCCTGTGCAGCTTCCGCACCCTGTGGCCAGAACCATGAGCCTCACTGGGCCAACTCTAATCAGAGGTGTCTAGAGCCATGTATACTCTGGCCCGTCCCTCTTGTCCATCCTACCCTGAGGGGCAGCCGAGGTCAGGCTTGCCACTTTTATTACAGGGAGCGCGGCCTGAGAAACACAGCCACCGACCGCCGAGGGCCTCCCAGGGAACCCTCGAGACAGGCGCGGAACTCTGGGTCCGCCTGCGGGGTGGGGCCGTACCATGGTGGGGAAGTAGTTCCATAGCAAGATGACCCTAGGCTGCCGCTTTCCTTGGACTGGCCCCGCCCCGCCCCTTTTCCGCCCCGCCCCTTTTCCGCCCCGCCCCTCCTCTTCCCTCGCTAGGCCCCGCCCCGCCGCTCGCCCTCGCC